>PNEQ01125500.1:0-42424 GCA_003012365.1 Medauroidea extradentata | reverse complement strand
AAGAAAAAGTTGAAGAAAGACTGGTAGAACTTCACTATGTACGATCAGAAGATCAGTTAGCTGATGTTTTAACAAAGGCGCTGCCTCATTCCTCATTTGCCAAACTCAGAGAAAGTCTTGGATTGATATAGTTTGTTGAGTATTAGTGGAATTGTTTTTATTGAGGGAGGGTGTTGAGAGCAATAAAAACTATATGTTTATTTAGTAATAAGTATTAACCGCTGTTGCACTGTTTATTTTTTTGGAAAGGTATGTTTACTTTCTTTTGTTTTGCCGAGTCAGTGTTGAAGTATCAATATGGAGGAGGGCTGTTCTTTTTGTGTCGTCTGTAGATGATGGCTGTTTTTAGTAATATAGGTGCACTGTTTAGATCACTGCGTGTTTTATTTCAACATTATTAAATTTTGTATCCTATCTTGTAAAATTATAAAGTTTTTTAGAGGCAGTTCACGAAGTTGTGATGCTATGTGTCTCCCAAACAAATCATACTGATCTTCAGTATCAGTTGAGGTCATTTGAGCTATGTCATGCAACTGATTCACTGCAGATTCAAATCTAGTGGGAGGTTTTGACTTTTTACCTGATTTATCAGCAGTAATGGAGCCGGAAAAACACCTTTTTTTCTTATTACTTTGATTTGTGTGGAAGGTGAATCCTGCAACCTGTTCTGGATTTAGTGTATTTTGTGGTGATGGTGTACATCTTCTTGAGAGCGGAGTGTCAAAACTATCTGTAGATGTCTGAGTTTGTGTATCATATGTGTCTTCATCCTCTCCTTCTTTAGCAGTTTCTTGATCACCTGGATATGGACCCACTGACAGCATACTGCCATCCTAGGAGAAAAACAATAATTTATTATTATTGTACACAATTTTAATGAATAACGTGGTTTATTTTCTCTTTCAGGTACCTGACACAACCGAAAAATGGAAAGAGATTCAAACTGTGTTCGAGACAAGATGGAATTTTCCTAACTGCTGTGGAGCTCTAGGTGGCAAACATATTGTAATTCAACGTCCTCCAAACAGTATGTCAACATTCTACAACTACAAGGGCACATACAGCATTGTCTTATTTGCAATGGTTGATGGAGATGATTGCTTCCGGTACATAGATGTTGGTAGTGATGGCCGGGCAAGTGATAGTACTATATTCAACACTTCCACTTTGAAGATAGCTATGGAACGAAACATGTTGAACTGGCCTGCCGAAGGACTCTGTGTAGGCGACGACGCATTTCCTATTCAGCCATATCTGTTGAAACCGTATCCACACAGGGGTTTAACACTTGCTCAAAGAATTTTTAACTACCACTTGTCTAGGGCAAGACGTGTTGCAGAGAACGCCTTCGGTATTTTATCTTCACAGGTTCCGTGTGTTCAATAAAGCAATACAGCTCAAAGTTGAAACTACAGAAATCTTAGTAAAAGCGGCTTGTGCTATTCACAACTGGTTGAAGATGACGTCTGGAACATATTCAGCACTTGGATCTGTAGATGTTGAAGATTTAAATTCTGGTGAAATAATTCGTGGTACGTGGCGTGATTTGCCAACCTTGATGCGCCCAGTCAACCGGCTCTACTCCTCGAACAATTACAAGAAGAACGGCGAAGAAGTTCGTAAATGGTACACTGACGAGTTCATGACACGTTTGGCTGTACCATGGCAAATGCATTGTGTCGGCCTACAACATCACGGAAATCTGGATGACAACAGCATCAACCACAACATTGAAAATGCATAGTGATTAGCATATGTAATCGATGTATGTGCTTTTTTTGTATGTTAATAACACTGTATACCTTAACATTTTGCAATTGAAGTAACATATGTGACTGTAAACTATTAAACAATTGCACTTTGTTGAAACAATTTTTCAGATATATTATAAGTAAAAGTACAAAACATTTTTTTGCACATTTCCAAAACTGCAGCAAATAATTTTGTTTACTTCCGAAGTATTTCCTGCAAATTCTGTATATTTTCAAGAAATTTATTTTTAATTTACGCAATATTTTTTGTAAATTGACTAAAAGTTTTGGTCAACTAATTTCTAGAGAATGTTTCAGTAAACATACAAACAATTTTAAACAATACAAACAAAATGAATTTATATCTCCGTGGTTATCATAAACATACATTTAATTACATTACATTTGGCAAACACAATATTAGCTTCCCATTTAATCTACGGCACCGTAATGTATGATTTTCCTTGGCAAATTTGTACCGATACTAAAATCATCTTAAACAATAATTTATGTCAAATGTTTTGTAAAAATACAAAATAATTTTACTGTGTACATACCAGATTTGAAGTTGACTCCCTTCTGCGTATTACTTTATACCAGAACGACTCTGCTACTGAGATCCAAACAAGCTTCGGTACATATACGTCGGCAGGCCCTGCACCACTCTTTTTTGACTTTTTTTCACGGTTCACTTCGTTTCTGTACAAGTCCCGAATGCTTTTAATTTTTTTTCAACGGTCCTAGAGAAACATTTAATCCCGCAACATTCAATTCGTCCATCAACTTGTTAAAAGCTGTGTCCTTAATGTCCCTTTTGATATAATCACTGGACGAAGTATCCCATAAGCACTCATACTTCCTGTATACATTTAAAAAATCGATAACTTGATCTCCAGACCACTTTATCTCTGTCATCACGGAATGAAGCAATGTCCTTTTTGTACGCGCAACGAAACTACACAGCCAGCAGCGCTTCACTACCAGCCACTTGTGTGCTGCTGAGGGTTGAGATTAGCTGGCGGGGCGCGGCCAGCGGCTACCTGCCGGTCACGTGACCACCTCGTGGCCGCTGGGGGCTGCTAAAAGTTGAACATGCGCTACTTGAAGCAGCGCTGGCAATTCACTCGCCGGCTGGCGGTAAGCAGCCGCTGTTGGGGGTTCACACTGTGCTGTATGGTGGCTGGTATTCGCCCGCAGCGACCAGCCGCTGGTAAACCAGCCTAGTATGACTGAGGCTTAACTGAACTGAAGCCTGTGGAATAAGCAGCGGTGATTTCGCGCTGAACAGGAGCGACGTGTATGTGTAATTTGAACGGTTAAGAGCCCTAAACTGCATATGCTATATGTCACGTTTTAGGTACGAAACAGGCATGCAATATGAGCTAGTCCAACTCATCCTTCAACAATCGTTTCGCATTTATGCGCGAGGCGCGAAAAAAGCGCGCAATGATGTGGTCTTTCGCATTTTCCTGTGGGACTTAATCAGTGACCCTACTATTTTATTTATACTAAGTGTGTAGTAAGGCCCAGCACGTGCTTCTCTATTTTTATTTTACGATTCGTGTTGGTATTTTTTACGTGACAGCGGTCTGAAAAACACATACTTAGCCATTTTGAGCTGCGCCAAAACCATGCCACTATGCTTGATAACTAGAAAGCAAAATAGAGAGGATAGTTTTAAATGTGTTTTCTTTTCATAGGCAAATTTATCAAAGGCAAGTTTAACAGTATTTTCTAAAAAAACTTTCTCCCAACACGCTGCAACAATGTTCAAGCACCAGTTGTATAGGCCTCTTAAGACAGACGGAAGGTAGGACAAGGCGCAGGTGGACTCCAGGTCGATCGTCGAGGCAAATTTTCAGACCTTGGTTGTAGGGACACAGAGAATGACAGCCGGCATGTTATTGTTGGACGTCGTGTCGAGCGTTGGGATGCCTAAGAGCATCACTGATATGAAGTAGAGAACCGTCTTTAACTCAGCATAGTTCTTAAGAGTTACTCAGAATTGTTGTATTAAGCATTACATGTCTGGGCGGCAGACAGTTGATGGCAATTTAACAAATCATTGACATGCTTCAGTGGTGAACCATTGAGAATATCAGGCATGTAGCTATCTAGTGCAGAACTAAAATCATGCCAACAAATTTATTCAATGTCAGTTGTGCACTAAGAACATTGCAACCCTTTTGAAATTCTATGTGCGGATTTTTATTTATTCTTTTATTATCATCAATCTCAAGGAAAGTTCCAACTGTAATAAGACCACAACATTCCGAAGTAATATACAGCTTATCTATAAACCACGTACCTAGAGTATGACGAACATTCAATTCATATATGATACTGACTTTAATAACTCTAGACAACTGCGCTGTTGCATCCCGCCAGACATTCGAAACCATAGAAACATTCATACAGCAACACACAGTAGATAATATAGTGTTTTTACAAGAAGTAGCACCGCACGATATACACAGATTCTCCTTATTAAGTGTACACTCTAATGTTGGCGACCTTGGCCATACGCTTCCCTTGTTATTCGACAGAGAATTCAACTGATAGCCTTCTGGCTCCACCCATTTGGAATTATTAAGTCCTGTTTGTTTTGGAGACTTTGCTCTTATACACGTGTATATGCCCTCTATAAATCAGGCCAGATATGAACACAACCAATTTTTCTCCCAAGACATCTGGGAGTTTCTTCCAACAACTTTCATTCAATATACAATATGAGGTGACTTCACGCCGAGGACCGTTGTGTTTGTGGACAAGTTACATAGATACAACATAAAAGCTGTGCATTTTATTGATTATTTTGCTGGACCATTCACATACAAACTATTTGCAATGGTAACACGTCGTTGGTGTGGGTTTTGGTGCTTAAATACCCTGTTACTAACCCAAGAACTCGTGAAAACTTACATTTGCAACAGTTGGATGCAGTGGTGCAACAGGAAACCTAATTACCTTTCCCCGTCCCTATGGTGGGACAATTACGTAAAACCAAATGTACCCAGCCTTCAAAAAATCATTCTTTTCGAAATGTCACTTCTGTAGAAGAATGAAACCAGTTTCTATTCACAAAAATATAGCTCAACTTAAGTAACACTATTGTTAGAGTCATGAAAATTTCGCGAAAATAATTTTTTCCCTGCTTGTTTCAGTGCATTACGTGCACGCCTGCAGTTTTGTTTATAGTTAACGATTGGAGGTTTTACTGTAACGTGTCTTGAGGTTCTTGCCACAAAAAGCAAGTGTGTGGTGTTGCAGTAATCTTACACTTATTGGCGCAGTCTAATGAGCGACGACGGAGTTTGTTGCACTCATTGCATGCCGGCCCCAGGTACTTTCCGGTGAGGTGGCAGTGGTCGTGGACTTTATAGTTTTCCTTTGTGAAGGACACAATGCAGTAGCAGCATCCCTAAGCAGATAAATGATAAAATAATTCAAGGTTCGTCAGAGGTTTCATGGGCTTGCTAACCTCGTATATATCTTTCACTTTCTTCCCAATATCAACAATAGCATCCATGAATTTCTTGTCGGCAGTTGCTCCTCTGTAAAGTATGGGCTCTGTCGGCAGACTTGTAGTTTTCTCAGAGGGAATTATTTAATTATCAACTTGAACATATATTCCATAACTGTAGGATACATGGTGTTAATAGGCGTAGGTGTAGGATTTATCTGGATCTGGTTGGCAGATACTGACAGGTTCAAGCATTGCTTCGAAATCTACATGTACCACGATCGGCAACTTGTCAGCATTCTGATGGTTCTTGAACTTCATTGTAGGTCGGCATCCATTTTTCTCATGCTTGGGCATTTCCACACGATCTGGAGCATGAGGTTTGCAGTACTTTAAATGCTCTTCTAGGCACTGTTTCCCTGAAAGTCCAGTCACACGAGGTATGTCATGGTCAAATGTGAGACATCTTTTACACACACGGATTGCACCTTTATTAGCAGTGACCTGTGGACGAACAAGACGGGTAAAGTTTTTGTTGTATGTAAAATGACTATTTTCTTCATTGGAGAAGAAAAGAAGGTTGAAGTGCTGGACCTTTTCTTCATTGCATATACATACAGGAACAATTTTGTCATCTTCATTCAGTGTGTATACATTCACAGAGACATCTAGATTGTTCTTCTCATAAGTCTTGATGTGGCGCACAGGGATTGGGTATTCTAGACCATCAAAATCAAATTTCTCCTCCAAGTCATGGTACCGTTCATTGACACATTCTGGATTCCATCCTTCAAAAAATCTTGCAAAGATAGCCCACTTGAAGCACTGGTGATCTTCATTCTTGGGGTTGATTATGGCTTCCCTTGCTTTGATAGGTGCTGGCAGATCAGTGTAGCTGGAGGCACGTAGAGAGTCAAGCTTATTGATGCGGAACTGTAGCTGTTTCACTGCAGTCAGAGTTCATCCACTACCTTTACCGATATATTCTTCCTCCTCCTCACATAACTTCTCTAAACTAGCTGCCACAGCTTCCTCAACATCGTGAACATTGTAAAAGGGTACATTCTTGGTCTTGAATGACTTTTCGTCCTCATCTTCCTCGTGAGGCTCTAGCTTAACATATAGACAGTCAAGCCACATATTGAATTTGATGGGACGATGAATACTGACCTCATAAACAAGCTGAGGAAATAATGTGTGCTCGCATTCTCTCCAAGTAACTGCAAATATCTTGGGCCTGGGTGGATGTGTTCTCGGCCACAAGGGTTCGCAGATTACCTCGAAATGCAGTCTCTGCTTCCATGAATCCATGGGACGATGCTGCCCCAGCTCCAACAAGAATCCGCGGACGATCTGTAGGACTCGGTTGTGGTGCAGTAGATGGTCCTGCTTGATCAAGGCGACGACATTTGGCAGCTACTGGCCGGGCACAAGTTCCCGCAAGCTATCTCTTCAGAGCAGGCCCGTTGCACTTGGACACATGTTTTGAAAGAGCATCTGCCCTGGTGAAGTCCTTATCACACCTGGTACAGATGAAGGTCTTCTTACCTGGGTTGAACTTGCAGGAAAACTCGTGACGACATTCTCCCCAACATGTGCGAACACAGCATTGCAGAACTTGCAGTGCGAAGTTGCAGGCTGAACGATGTTACCATAGCAGGATCGACGATGATGCTCCATACTATCATTGCGAGAAATGGAGGCTCCACACTTTTCACATACCTGGAGTTCTTCCCTGAAAAGGTTGAGGTCACAGTTCCTCTCATGACACAAACCACTGCAGCGTTTGGTGAACACTTTGCAGCAGAATCCGCACTGAAGCGACGAAGGAGGGAGAAAGGCTGAAACAGCTGCACTCTCCATAATGAAGTAGAGAAGACAATAAATAAAAAAGAACAACGAAATAATGACTAAGACTGAAGATAAATATGTAAACACCCAAGAGTAATAATGCAGAAGAAACAACGATGGCTACAGATGAAAGTAAAATGTGAAGACACTAAAACAACCTAAACTATAAACCTAACTATAAAAACACTGAATAAGAAACTAACAACTAAGAAGTAGCTATAAAATATTGATGAAAACTATAAACCCAACTATAAAAACACTGAAGAATAAACTACGAAACTAACTATAAAAAAATGTTGATGTAAATAACTATAAAAATGCTGAAGAATAAACGAAAAACGAAGAAATAACTATGAACCTAACTATAAAAACTCTTACAGTTAAAGCACGGAGCTACGAAGAAGAGGAAGTACTCGATGATCAATCGACGAACGTTGAACAAAGCCTGAGGAAACCCGGCCTCGCAGCACTTTTTATGAGAATGGGGTGGTGGTGGGGGTAAAACAGCTCACTCCATATATGGTCATGTTTGCGAATCCAGTGTTTCTATTTGTTGGTGAAAACACTCTCTCTCCCGATTTCCTGGGAAAACACAAGTCGTCATTACAGGCTCAGGTTCGAACAGGTCCGTGAATGCTCGAGGCGAGTCACACCTGTGGTGCCACCAACTCATCACAGGTTTGAACATGTCTACATTACAGGTCTGCACAGGTTCACAGCACCTGTGCAGTACTTTCCCACAGATGACTCATCGCAAGGAAGGTATTGCGCTGTGAGAGCAGGTCTGCACAGGCCTGCAGCACCTGGGCAGTACTTCCCTTCTGATGAGTCATGCAAGTAAGGCATTGTGTCGTGAGAGCAAGTCTGTACAGGTATTCGAATGATCCCCTCCCCTACTCCTCCTCCCCCTCCTCTACACTACTCCTTACAGAACTCCTTTGGTCACCTGAGTATTGCAGCATCTCTATCGCTCTCGCCACTCTAATGAGGATAGGAGATGAGTCATGCCTCGTGTCACACACTTGCGCGGCATCTGGACGATGCATGTTACGACATCACATGTTTGAACATGAATGCTTTCAAGTCGTGTCGTACAAGCTTTCAAGTACAACTCTACACAATTTGAACTTGTATTTTTTCATACTTTATCTCGTAAGTAGTAGTAACTGGTGATTTCAGACACACAACTACAAAGACATGTATGTTTGGTAAATATCCATTGTTTCATACAAGTTGCCGTAACTGATGATTTCAGACACAGTCAAAGTATGAAGTTATATTGTTTCAGAAATTAATATTTTTATTTAACCATTTATTACAACTCTGTTTATGTTAAAGGAGGTATTACTGAATTACAAAATTTCTAGGGAAAAAATTCATGAAAATTTATTTTAACATGTTTATTTTTTCTCCATGTAATACGTATATACACACACACATCAAGCTCCCACAATTTCCCGTCATATACCAGATTCTAAACATATGTTACCACAAAAAAATATTGACATAAATCATGAATCTTCAAGTACTTTTAAAATGTATTTGAGTATTGTATGCACATGTTTCCGTAGCAAGTTAGTCCTCTCGTACAACAGGACACATAAATGTAGAATCACCAACAATGCCCTGTCCTTCCATGGTTGTCTGGGCCCCAACATCATAACTTAGAATTTGGTCACCGTCTTCAGTGTCGTCACAGGATGTAGAGGCAGCTTCAGTTTCAGAGAGGTCTGGCGACAACATAAATTGCTTTCGCAGTAGTGCATGAGCTACAACGTCGTTATTGGAGGCAGGAAAAGGTGCATTGTTCCGCATGTTGAACACTACACATTTACCTTCAGGTTAGCAGCCAATCATCTCTTGACAATGTTCACAACTTGTAGGATAATGTGCGTACAACCATTGTTCACCCAAGTTGCACTCTTCTGTGTATTCACGGTAGTTTCCTTCACCATCCCAGTACGAATACTCCACACACTGATCTCCGGCTTTACGTGATCGTAGTGGTCAGCAGGAGCGAAGCACTGCATCTTGTCACGTTAATAGTCTATAGAGAACTGAGCATCTTCACAAAATGGTGGAGGGGTGGAGTGGTGGTGGAGGGGTGGAGCTGTGGTGGAGTGGTGGAGATGGTGGTGGAGGGAAGTATTCTTGGAAGATAACTGAGAAGAAACCCACTCATCTTCTACATGGAAAACTAGTACGATTTATCATAATGTCCCATATTCTAGTGCACATACAACTGAAATGACATCTGATGCAACCGAACAAACTTCCAGAAATTTCTGCTTCATTTTCACTTGCAGATTCGTCGTTACATGTTGCCTCCTCTATCTTGACTGATAATTAAGAATTGTCTTCACTGACATATATTTCTTTTGTAACACCCCTTCAAAAAATTTGCTGGTGAGAAATTAATATCTTGCAACAGTTTTTCTCTATACACAGGACACATGCTGTAAGACATTGCATATGTGTAAATGTTATTGCACTTATGTTATATTGCAGTCCATCACATTTATCCACAACAACACACTCCGGTGTCTCAATCCCTGATTTCATTTGGTCCAGAGTCAATGGTAGTGGCAAAAATGGTTTGCATAAATGAACTGGGCAGTTAACACCTTCACATGCAAAACAAGCTGTAAATTGCTAGTAGTGTGTGGTGAGAAGATGTTGAACATTACACGAAAGTGGTTGCCATCTCTACACATTTCAAAATATGTTCTGTTCAGAATTTCTCCACTCCACTCTTCACTTTCAAATTGAATTTCATAATTTACACTCTGTTTGCTGGTGACCACATAGATATAGTTATCTACCCAGGGCTCGCAAATGGAGCGAGGTACATCCTCCTCCTTGGTAGTCAGGTCGTAGTACTGGTTTGTAGTCTTCAGTGTCTTCAGAGTCTTAAAAAAATGAAGTTGCGAGCTTCGTAACTAAAGTATTCATAAATGTCATTACGAACGCTGTCACTAAAGTTTATATGACTGTAGTTACAATTTTCTACAATTTTTTTACGTTTCTTGTAAGCCTCGTGTTTTATACATGAAAACAGAAAACTTTCCGTTCCATGGCCCCTGCACATGATGATGGATTAACAAGTTGATTATGATGACAAATACTTTTCACACATCATAGGCTTGCATGGATACGTCCACCGACCTTTCCTTTTGTTCAAAATGGCAATGTGGGTCCAGCCACTGCACCTTTCCACCCAGCGAATAACTAGTTCATCACGTCTTAGTAAGTAGGAGATACAGCTCACGCTGTTGCGGCGAATGATGATCTCACCTTTAGCCAAATTAATAAGCTCCTCAGTTGTGGATGGTAGCTGGCTATCTGGACGGAGACTGAAAACTGGACAGTTACAAGCTTGCAGGGAACAGGCATCACACAGAATTCGAGACAGTCTGGAAGACCAACAGGCATGTAGTGCACCCGGCGAAAACCAATTTCCGCCACGATGTAGTCGTGGAACTCCTCTGGTCGAAATCTAGTGTACATTGTTCACCATGCTGTAACGTAGTATCTTGACCGAGCATTAACTGTGCGGTCCCCTTTTCTGGGCCTGCTATATACTATCTATGCTGATGTCATGCTAGCTCATGTCACTGGGGTTCCCAATCACCACAGCCGTAGCAGTAACACGTTCAGGCGCGATCAGGTCAGGTCCCACTCACACGACTCGCAGCCATGTTCAGGCTTGTCGAACTTTGTGTTCAAGTAGCGAAGCGACGGACACTCGTATGTAGTGTGCAAGTCTATAATATTAACATTTTCATTGCAATAAATACTTAGCCATTTTTTCTGCTCCACCCCAGCAACAAAGACAACTTCTTCATCACCCATAATTTCAGTTAATACGTCTTTAATGTTATCATAATTCTCATATCTGTCTTCCAAGTGTAGTCCGTAGTAATTTTTATAAGCCATTTATTGGTGCATTTACTTTTCGTATCCAACAATTTCCAGTGAAACAGTTGGCAAGAAGCTATGCGTTGTCACCTTTTCATCTTGGTACGCTATGCTAACCTCTTTAAGAATAAATCCGAGTTGCGTACATGTTGACGTCAAAGATCGAACTGAGCTTAAGTTAGAATTTTCACCACTTTGTTCCTTGCATTATATGTTGCCAAACGGTCGTGGATAAAGAGAGAATGGGCTTGTGTGACAGCAGGTACATTCTCTGCTGCTGTCATTTCAATGCGACAATCAATTACTCCTGTGTTAAACGATCGTCTTGTTTACTTATATCAAATACATGGAGTGGGGCACTGTTCATAAATTCATCAGGTTCGAGTGTGGTCGAAGCTTCACGTCCATAGTATGATTTCTGTAAATGTGCAAACATTTTGTATGCCAACATAAAAGAACCATTAATGAAATTCACATTCAAGTCCACGTATGGAAAACTTTCAGAGTTCAAATAAACTTTGGCATTCTTTATATTGATGTAATCAAACTTTGAGCGATCTGCACTTGTGGTATTCTGTCTTCTGGTCTGGAATGCCAGAATTATGTAGCGTGGCTTTTTCGTTCCAAATAATGATTTAACATTCCAATTAACGTTTTGAGACTGAGTAAGGGCCAGACAAGTTTCCAAGCTCCACGAGCGAAACACTACATCTATATTCCTTCCTTTCTCGACAAACTTGAGTAGTTTTATTCTCTACTCCATTTTTACTTGAACATGTGGCAGCAGCCTCTCTATCGAATGTAAAGAGAGTGTTGTGACCTCTGGGTTTTCTGCAGTATCCAATAAAGCATTTGTGTGAGTATTGGCTAAAATTATGACCAACTCTTATTTAGAATTCACTATAATACGCTTGCAATCTTCGGCGAATCCTAGCAACGAGGAAAGTCTTACACATATTTCAAATCTTCCACCTTCGTACACAGGGACTTTATAATTTGGTTCGATTCCCCATACAGGCATTTTGGCTGCAGGTAGTTGGTTGTGTGTTCTTCGTAGTAGCTGTAATACTGAACAACATCGACACCATTCAGTTCATGAGCAATTTTATTAATGATATGAAGTACTACATTTCTTATTATCTTGGTGGTTACAGGTATGGAATTTCCTGCCTTTGTTAACATACCTCTGAATCTCAAGTATGAATTGCATGGCAAAGTATAATTATCTTGGTTTTGCACTGGTATTCGAACATCGGAACAGCTGGTATGGTCCAGGCAGGTAAGGTGAATAAGCATGAAATTCGGTTTTTGTAGTGGAATCGTTGTAACTAACGGGCTCGTCCATGTTCAGTATTTCTGCTTCCATTCTTCTTGACTTTGAAGCCTAGGCTCTTCAAGAACACAATATGTTTACGTGTTTATACGCTGGTTTGCTCGTGACAAACTGACCTTTGGCTCGGTGGGAAGACTTTTTTTATAATTTTTTTTCTAAAACTCAGGCCCATCTTTCTTCAAGTGCAAGTGCAATGTAATTTCTTCTTTTCTGAAATAAATTAGTTTATCATCCTGGTCGACTATACGAACAATAACTTCCTGCATGTACTTTTATATGATTGGTGCATAAATTAGATTTTTCGGGACTTCAACCAGTTTTAATCTAGGCGGGACAGTCGCTGAAAACTCGTGAAGTGTATGGTTCGGTTTACCATTTAGACATGAGCCTGTTACAAGATTGCAGTTCACTCTTATAACATTCACTGGCAAATTGTTTACAGGTAGTGTTGACTGGTGTACTTTTCCGCTCTCATACACAGTGTGTTCGAATCCCAGCATTGATGCTAGAGTATCTTTCTCGGTAAAGTCAATATCTTCGCTGCATAAAATTTCACTTTTCAGAGTGTATGGATTTCCTTGCAATACAAATGTTACATCAGGACCTAATGCTTGCTTGATGTATGCTGCAATGTCTTCGGTTTCATACGATCCTATCGGCACAATAATCCTTTCAGTGATGTCATTTTTTACATAGCGAAATTTGCAGTTTGAACTGTCCACATTAGACACAGATAAATAAGTTTGGAAATCAATTAGTGCCACTGACAACGAACCTCTTAAATTCAGAGCTGGAAAAGCACAGAGTGCAGCTCTGAGCTCTTGCCCGTCAAGATCAACGTTACAGACTATGTTTGTTATGGGCGATTGGGTAGTTTTAGGACAGTTTCCTTCTCTTTCTGGTTATTTTTTTCAGACATCCTCCACCCACAGGTTATGGTCTTAGGTAAAGTCCTTTGCGGTTTTTCGGCCCTAGTGCAATAGCTTCCATTTGCTTGTTGTGACATTGAAGTTCTTCCAACTGCTTACCTTGGTTTTTCGATGTATTTACTGCTCTGGCAATACTGCTAACTCCTCCAATCAGAACTCCTTGTGCGTCTAAGCCAGGCAGGAGTAGAGGCAGGAAGCCTCCTTGTTTCTTGCTTGCTTTCTTCTTCTTGTGACTCTTATTTTTCATCTGACTGACAATATTTTTTTCAGACTGTTTGGATTTAATTCGAGTGTTTGTAGGAGTGTATGGGCTAACCTTTATTCGCAAGCCCATTCCTCGCTTGACTTTAGTCTTCATGATCTTGGACACACCCCAAGCAATGACTCTTTCACCAAACTTTGATTCCTTAGATTTAGCAATCTTTTTTGCTCAGTTTGCAAGGACAATGTCAGCAGTGTGCCTATCTTCCAGCTTGTTAGTATTAGCAAAGGGTCTGTCGTGCTCCATGCACGCCTCGTCCAAATCGTTAACTCCAACGTCACCTTACTCGAGCCTCTTCTTTAGCTTCGTTCCCGGTCCACAGAATCTGTACCCAGGAATATGTGCTTCGAAAGATAAATTATTTGTTACAGTATTCACTAGTTCTCTTCCGCTCTTGATCTTTCTCCTACGAGGCATCACAATACACTGCGTTGAAAATACATAAGTACCGTTTTTATGCATTTTATTCAGTATCTTTCTAGCCTTCGAACAGTACGGATGTCAATGATACACCACCGCTGCCGCTTCTGTAGTAAAGTATTTACAATCGTGCGTAATATGTTACAGCATGAAAAAACTACATGTAGTATGATGAAGACTTAAAGAACGATATGTCAGTGTTAATTCTGTCAACATCGGTTTTCTCGGAGCTATTCTTTGAAGAGACATAATAAGATTTGTGGTATTGGATCTCCACAACAAGAACAGCAACTTCAGCAACAATCACAATTTATGAGCACTCCACACACATCTCTGCACTCTCTGCAACCATCTCCTCACACAACTATGTGTGCTCCACAACCATCTCCACACACAACTATGCACTCTGCACACAAGACTAGGCACTCTTTACATATGTCTCAGAACCCATTTATTTATGCTGTACATGACTCCACACACTCTCCAAACGATCCGCACATATTTCCTCACGCTCCGCACACGTCTCCACAATCTACTCCAAATTCAACTCCAAAGACTTCTAAAGTTCCAAAAATTTTACATGGAGGTGGCAAGATACATATCGACAAGCAAAAAGTTAGTTTACCTATACGTATTACTACCGAAGATGTAGTCACATCTCACGAATAGAGACATGGTCCCCTCCTACCCAATACTGTCCAATGCATCATAACAGGACCATCAAACTGCGGCAAGACATGTGTGCTCTTAAGCTTGCTGAAGGAGCCTAATGGTCTCTGGTTCGAGAATGTGTAGCTATACTCTAAATCGTTACAACAGCCAAAGTATCAGCAACTTGGAGAAATTGTAAGTTATGTGTGTTTTCCATTCAGCAACGATGAAGCAGTGGTACCACCAAGTTAAGCTCTACCAAAATCAGTGTTTGTCTTCTACGATGTAGCCTGTGAGAAATAGACTTTTATCCAAGAATACTTTTGCATGGGAAGACATGTCAGTAGATTCCTTTTACCTTTGCCAGACTTATTCACGTATTCCCAAACAGCTATTGATAGATAATACCAACCTATTGGTTTTGTTTTGCATGGATGACTTGAACTTGAGACATGTTCACTCTGATCATGTTAATACAGATATAACTTTCGATAAATTCAAAGAGGTGTGTGTTTTTTGTTGCAGTGATCCTTATGGATTTCTTGTAATAGCTAAAGACTTTCCCTTACTTAAAGGGAGGAGGTATCGGTGTGGATTCGATCAATTCATAATCCTTCATCAGTGAGAAATGAGCTACATAATTTAAAAGTTTGGCCATAATTGCCTGAAACGTAAAATGGAAAGTTGTTTAGTGCCTACCAATGATGGGAACTGTAGTGCCGAAGGAAAAATACTTTAAAATATTGCAAGTCTGAGCGAAGACAGAGATGTTATTAACAAGGCATATATTTACACACTTCATGGTGATTTTATAGTTTAATACAAAATGTGATAGACAGAAGAAGTAATGATATTCCAAGTATGATAAAATATGTGGAAGTTAAACTCAGGGCTTGTCCTGTTGATGTGGAGAATTAGCTGGACAGGAAACTTAATGCAATAGAAGATCTAGTAAATGAAACTTTTGGTGCAGAGAAAGTCCTGGATCAGATTACAACACACATTACTAAACTTGAAACTTCGATCAAAAATATTGAAAACATTCTAACGTCAGTTTATAATCCACCTCCAGTCATAGATTTGGAAGGGAACAATAACATGCCGATCTCTAGGCCTCCACCTAGGAAAAACAACATATAAATACCCTGTCTTGTCATAAGTGGGTAGTATAATATCTGACATTGTCGGTGACTTACATGCCATGGTTAAAATTATTCACACAAAGTACTTGATAGCTCAACATGCTAGAATGGGACGTGATATGATTAAGAAGAAGCATTCAAACCTATAACAGACAGACTGGACAGTTTGAAGCCGAAACAACCTCCACCTGTGACAGTGAAGAAGGAAGAAGTGCCTCAAACTATTGTGAAATACAAGAAATCTGCACAAGAAGTCGATGAAGATGATTTGCCTCTCTCAGAGTAGAAATGGAAAAATGAACAAATCACAATGCTTCATGATTAATTGACAAACTCACTGTCCAAGGATAGGACATATGGAGTATACAAGCAAAATAAAAAATATTTCTTGGGAAACAAGCAAATTTCATTCTTGTCTAGTAATGACGTAAAAGTAGACTGTTGTAATCAACCCAGCTTCTAGACTCTACGAATTACTGTTTAAACGAAATCCTGGTACTTATTCGCATGGTGCCCTACAACAGTATAAACATCTTTTGAAACTTACGAGAGCTCATTTGAAGAATAACGATTCTAGCAGTAATGAAACACATCTGAAATTCAACATTATTTCCCAGCTGTTCCCTGTTGTAGGAGCTACAATAGGATCTGGTCTCGATCTACGTAAGAAAATAGAAGATGGGAGACTATTTGAATATATTTGCTGGAATTATGTTAACGAAACTGTAGACAGATTGAGACTGTTAGTTGCTTCTCAGCAGTCTGGATATAATTCACATACAAATGAAATATCTAGCATCATCGAAGAATTGCGTGAAGACGGATACATAGAATGAGTCGCCTAAACATCGCTGGGGAGCTGCACAAGCCTGCAAGGCGAAATTATCCTCGGTGTAAAGTACAGGTGGTTGGTTTGAAGGACTTGTACCAAGCAGACTTGGTCGAAATGATTCCTTATGTTCGCAAGAATAAAGGCTACAAGTACATGCTGATTGTTATTGACTGCTAAAGTAAATATGCATGGGCAGTGCCCGTAAAAAGTAAGAGTGGCAGGGATGTAACTAATGCAATGAATATTGTTTTGCAAGAAAAAGGTCCATGCATGAACCTTCACACAGCCTTGGCAAGGAATTCTACAATTCATCATTTCGAGCACTGATATCAAAATATAAAGTAAGCCATTATTCAACCCACAGTGCTCTTAAGGCTAGTATCGTGGAAGACTTTAATTGTACTTTGAAGAATGAAATGTGGAAAACATTTTCAGAACAAGGAAGTTACAAGTGGTTGAATATAATGCCCAAGCTTGTGTCAAAATAAAATAATAAAGTACATAGGACCACGAACATGAAGCCTGCGGATGTCAAAGACAAATCTTTACTGCACACTGTTTATAAAAATGAGAAAAAATTGGACATGCACAAAGCTAAAGCGAAGGTTGGAGACTATGTAAGGATATCGCAAGTGAAGGGAACATAAACGAAAGGCTACACACCAAACTGGAGCACTGAAATATTTAAAGTGGTTAAGATTCGACACTACGAACCAAGGACCTGTTACCTAGAAGATGCGTAAGGCAAGACTATTCGAGAAGGCTTTTACAGCAAAGAAATTCAAGTTACCAAGTATCCAAACGCATATTTCGTCGAGAAGGTATTGAAGAAGTAAGGAAATCAGGTTCTTGTGCGATGGCTGGAGTTCGATGCAAGCCACGACAGTTGGATTCGTCAATCAGACATTACGTATAAATAAAGTGAATTATGTGTGAAGGAATAAATAAGTATATTTGTCCAAAACTGAATTTTTGTGTTATTATTTATTAGTAAGTGTTCTTTTACTGGCAATGGTATAAAACTGCCACTGGTGTGCCTGGAAGGCTGTCTGTGATGACTGCGCACATGTACTCTGAGCGTGTGAGAACTCGCGGCGATGAGCTGGTCGGGGGTAAGGTGTGCTGTTTCGTCATTTCTCCCCTCGCAAGGAGCGGGGCTGTCCCGTGCGTGGCCGCAGACCTTGTTGAGTCATGCTCCGCGCGCATAGAGACCTGTCCGACGTGCGAAGATAGGATGCATACAGGAAGGCTGGTAGGTGTTTACACCTCTACCAGTTCATATTGCCTTGTTATAGGAAGATGATGAAGCATGCTGTAGTATATTTTTGTTAAAGAGCATCAGATATACTAGTCCTTGTACACTTAATCAGTATTTACATAGTACACTACTACATTACAATTAGTTACTATAAAAGGATTTAAAAATTGAAATAATTAATTGAAAAGAATAATACTGAAGTTACTACACAAAATAAAATAAAAATTACTATGGTGAAGTATCATACTTGTCAAGACTTGTCAATCTTGATGCCTGGAGGCGTGCATTAAAAAAATAATATTGGTGATAGGGGCGAGAATCCTTCCTGTAGTACATTACATGCCGTCTTTAAACACATGCGTATACTGGTGGAGATGAATCAAGTGAGAAACAAAAACGGCAGCTCAAACCCCTGGTGGTAATTCCTAGAACTAAATATAATAACCTATTAATAGACCAAGTAAATTGTTTGGCGGAATTTTCAAATATTTAATATGGCAGGCTCCAGAAAATGTAAACAAATTACTGTTGAAAATTGGTGGGGGTGGGGGAAATTATTCCAAGATGGCAGATGGTTAAAAATTATTTTTGGAATTTTTTTAATTGTGGGAAATTTTGAGTGTCGTAATCCAAGATGGCGGCCGGAAACAAGATGGTGACTGGAAACATGATGGCCACCGGAAACAAGATGGCGGTCATGAATCCACCAATCCACAGCACCAGCAACTTGCCCTCGGACCCCCCCCCCCCCATAACCTATCTAATGGCGTCATTAGGGATTCAACCTGTAGACCCAGGCAGTCAGGACAAGAATACAGAGTGGGAAAGAAGTTCAGACAAGTTTTAGAATCTGAGTCACCTCAAATGCAAGTTCAGAATTTCACCTGTTCGTCACTTTGCTCGATGTAGAACTCAAAACAACTTTCTATGTGTATCTCTGTTAACTTACTCAATTAGTGGCATTCTATTACAAATTGCTGGACAGATTCAAAATTATAATTACTGACATTTTAACACTAACTTACATCACAGGCGACAGAAACCTGACAGGATTTGTTCGACAGTTCGTCACACTATTCCAGTTTGAAGAGAAACAGAAAAATAAAATAGTTTCCTTTGCATTTTTGATGACTTATAAGTTGTAAGCAGGGACAGAATAGGCTGTGTGTGGCCCGGGCATTCAACAAGGGTCTAGAATGAACAATTGGCTTAGAGATGAACATGATGTATTCCTATTAGGCTTCGTAAACTATCAAAATATAAGTAGCAGAAGATGCATTGTTAATTACATAAATGTACCATAAATGTATGGTACATGTAAAAACTCGCAAATTAAAGATGTAAGTGTTGATATTCTAGGCTTTCTGTGCTCAATGTTGAGCTGATATCTGCTCTCGAAACATCGTGAAAATTTTGCCTTTGGAAATCTACTGTGTTCTATTTGTGTCTTCATCGTTGTGTCGTCTAGTGTGTTGTCTGTGACGTCGTTATCCAGTCTCGTGTCCATTATAGTTTTCGTTCCAGTATTGTCTGTGCTGTCTTGAGTTTTACATATTGGTAGTTTGTTTTGTATTTTGACTTTAATTTTTGGTTGTTTATCATATTTTTTTTTCGTTTATTTGTTGGTGACTAATTCCTAATGGGATCTTTCATGTTCTGTTGTTTTGGTTTATGGATGTGTTGACTACAGCCAACTCGGCTGTTTTCTCTTTTTTTCGTAATTCGTTGTTTGTTCTTAGTCTCTTATTAAGATTTCTGGGACGACATAATATAGCAATGGCATATGCCCACAATAATACAGTTTGTCATTCTGTCCTATTGCAAGAAACATTCAAAGACATTATGATTATAGTAATAGTACTCCAGAGGAGGGGTGCGTAACACTACTGCAGGGCAGCGTTTCCTCGTTTTCTAGGGCAGCATGCGATATTTCTGGTTTCAAACCACCTTCTTGTACCAAAAACTGCCAAGGCCGTTGTATATGTACTCTTTCTAATCACTATCATCCCTTTCCTAGACACGGTCACGTGTAATCAGTCAGCTGCTCTGCATTTCTAACTCACTGCATCCTTGCAGTCATCACTTATAAAACACGTATTCCATTCTATTCAGTAAACTACCACTTAAGTATTAGTTAATTTGTTTGAATACACTTGCCATCCAGTTTTGTATAAAATATATTTGGGATAGTGTACTAAAACATTTAACTTATAAATCCCTATTTTCAGTCAACTAAAACACTTAAATAGACGAAGAAGATATTTTGCAGATGATGTTTGACAAACTATATGCTTTTTACGACGAGTGTATAGCACCAGAGATCCTAGATTCTAGGAAGATATGTAATATACCTCACAGAAACCACCCACCATGTAACATCAATTATTCTTAATTAGAATAGTTGCATAACTTTTATTTTTACTGCACCATATTCATTTATAATAAAATAGCAGTATTACACATTCGGAAGAACGGTAATATTATCTTATGATTTGTGTGGTTTTGGCATTTCCGCAAGAAAATTGCCAGTGTATCTGTATTCTGTGGGCTGGACACCAAGTATGTTTTTATGTAGGTAATGAGCTGCTATGATTTTTAATGTGTCTATATCTTAGGTGTGCTAGGATGGACTGTACAGTGGAGGGAGTTTGGCGTTATAAACTTGTGTTCAAAATGAAAACAGCTGAGTTTAGGGTATGCTGTTGACATGTTTTGCTGAATGACGGAGGCCGTGTTTTCGTACAATCGCTTATCATAGATATGTATTTGTGCATAAGAAATCAAAATACGATTCGAAGCAAAATCACGTTAGGGTTAGAATTTCTATAAAAATGTTATGTGCGTGGGGGACAATGTCACTACCATGGTAAAACACATACATTAAAAACACACTTTAAGTATAATAATGGCAATTTATTCTATTATTTTATACACCTACTTGTGGCCAGAGGAGCACATATTCCCTACCAGCACACAGACATCCTGAGGACGTCTGTAGGATGTGGGAACTGTCGTCCCTAGGATGTCCTAGGGAAGTTCATTTTAAGTCCTTTTTATTTAGGAAAAGTTCATGGAAAAGTACTACCTACGGACATCCCTAGGATGTCTGACATACACATCCCTGAGACATCCCTAGGAGCTCCCTGGGATCTGTAATAAACACATCCCCAAGACATCCTCAGGACCTCCCTGGGATCTGTATTAAATGCATCCCCAGGACATCCCTAGGAGCTCCCTGGGACCTGTAAAAAAACACATCCCTACGACATCCCTAGGAGCTCCCTGGGACCTGTATTAAACACATCCCTGGGACATCCCTAGGAGCTCCCTGGGACCTGTATTAAACACATCCTTGGGACATCCCTAGGAGCTCCCCGGGACCTGTATTAAATGCATCCCTGGGACATCCCTAGGAGCTCCTTCAGCAGCAAAAGTAAAAGTTTAGTATTCAATACAAAAGAAAACAAATGTATTTGTTTTGGTGATATATAAACTTAGTATTTAACACACAGTCAAATACACATAATTGTTAATGTAGCCTCTTAAAATCTTTTGAATAAACAATTCGTCTGTAATAACATTTTTTAACTGCTTCAACTTCCAAAAGTCTACCAGTAAAAATACAATATGTGTGTCAAAATTAATAAATTTACCAATTTTTTAAGGCATATATAAATGTTATGAATTATCTGCTAAATTAATTGCAACAAACCTCATGTATATTTAAATAATATCGTGAGCTATCTAGTGGTTATATTAGGAACTTACCTAGAAATCCACTACGTCCGTGGGAGCTCCTGCTCGGATATCCCAGGGAGCACCTGCTCTGACATCCCAGGGAGCTCCTGCTTGGACATCCCAGGGAGTTCCTCAGAGGAGTTCCTTCCCTGTAATGACATCCCTGGGAGCTCCCCAGATGAGGAATTTAGGATGACCCAAATTCATCTTCCAAGGAGCTTCCTGGGATGTGATGTACTTTTCGAGGAGGTACTTGGGACGCCCTAGGGACTTGGTTTTTCGGAGCTCTCGGACATTCGAAATATCCATCCTTAGGACATCCCGAGGATCGCATGTACCCGGATATCCTCAAAGGATGTCCCTAGGACATCCTGGGGACTTGCTGTGCTGGTAGGGTTGTGCTCCAGAAAAAGTCTGAATTTACAAAGTGTAGTTAAATATGACTGATATTGAATAAATACATACATTTTCATAGTTGAATATCAAATTGAGATCCAAACTAGATGCATTATATCCTTAAGTTGAATTGTAAGAATGTAGATATATAGATGAGCTCCATCTACTGTAATACTGTACGTTACTTTTCTTCTACGGTCAATGTCGAGCTTGTTCTAGTGGTAATATAACCCAAACAACCTAGACTGTTGTTTGCTAGGGGCTAATATCAAAATTGTGCCGATGTGCACAAAATCAATGTAAACAACATAAGTAGTGTTGCTCAGTTGGGATGCTAATTGGTATCACCAAATTCTAATTACTTGATAGTTCCTGTGATTTTGTTTTAAATTAAAATAACTGTATTCCAATGTCAAAACTGGACTTGTCCTAGTATAGGCCTATAGTCGTACATATACAGGAACGAACGTTGTGTGGTGATTCCTTAGGAAAAATAAAGTAGAAAATATAGAGGTCACTTAGTACCTTGGTTAAATATTTAAGGAGATATGAGCCTTTGAATATCAAGTTTTAAAACCATATTTTATTAAAACATCGGAAAATTAATTATCTTAAACGACTAAACTATAATCGTTGATTCATGTTATTAGGGTCTTAAAACCCACATGAAATGCTAATTGATACCTTCAACCTTTACTAAAATAACAGGGGTGGCCTCCCTATAGTTGGATGGAACTTTTTGTATCGTTGGGATATTTTTTTGAACAATGTAAGGTTTGTAACAAAAATAGTTCTGCCTTTACAACTATCTAGGAGTGATAGTTTTTGTTAATAATCCATGCGAGTGCCAGGAGAGCATAGACAATACTGTGTACATATGTTATGATGTGCTCAGTTCACAGGTTTTGGTGGTAAATCACTGTAAACAACATTATCTACAATTTAATAAGATCACGATACCATCTCAACAGGTACAAACACGTGAGCTGATTAATGTTACATATGAACAATGTCGTACAGTAACTCGTAAGGGAGATATTCACCCTTACAAATCTACGGTTTAAAAGGTTTTAACTGAAAATAATAACATCGACCAAAAATTAAAGAAATTAGTAGGTGAATGATAGTGTCTTTTTACGTTGATCATAAGGTTTTATGTATTACTAACATTTCCTACATTAATAAAATAAAGGGGTGGTATGTTCCTACCAATGTGTGACTAACACTTAGGTATTTTAATTACTTTTCAAAGATGTAATACACATACACGATACACGTCACCTTCATGGAACATTTAATACGAACTGTTTGAGAGGAAAAACTTGAGAGTGTGCACTGTGTTGCCTGCCAGATAGCCTACACAACCCGGCAGTGCATGGCTGATCATGCAACCACGGTTTAGTTGCTATGTGACTTGCGAAAATTCCACACATATTTTACAGTAACTATTCAAAATTTCCCTTTTCGATTAAAACTATCAGAAGTTCTGTAGAAACATATGACTGTCCTATCACATAACTTGCCTTTACACACTGTAACTAAACAAAGGAGCATATAAAGTATAGATTTGGCACGCCCAGGAAAAGCCTCGCGCCTTATTTTTCGGGCTGTTTTGGCATCACTAACGATAAAGTGTTGCCAACCATGCAGCTTGAAATCGAACCTTTTAATGTGTTAGCATATAAAGCCTAGAAAACACTATTTTATACTTTCTTTTGTGCATATAATTGCTTATTTCCTTTACGACAATTTTCAGCAAATTGCTTTTTCGAAAGAATTAGGTTTTGTCTCTACACATTACCGCCGTTAACAGAGTCGTGTTGCTGTTTTAAAAATTTTATAATGCATGATTTGAACAATTCTTGAGATATGTTCGTGTATATGAAAATATGTTTACGTAATTTACTTGTACGCATAAAATGTGGCATGAGTTTGTAAAATAATTTCGTGGAAAAAGTTTAGTTAGGGTATTCGTAACAAAGCACTAAATATTTATTACACACATTATTCGTAATGTAAATCCAATGCTGCACACATAAAAAGCAATCAGTGATACTCAAAATATATAAAACACTAAAAACTCTCCTTCAAATAACATGTTTTAAGGCAGTCACAGCCTAGAAATCACAGCTTTACATACAACCGACACGTGGAAACTGATAAATATAATATAATCGAAACGACCAGGCTCACAAACCCAAGGAGCAAAAGTTTAACTGGAAACTGTTTGCTATCATATAATCCTTATAATTTAGCCTTATATGTGTACAGCAAGCCCAATCGTGCACATGAGTTGTGAAAAGATTGCCGAAAAAATGTTTTCAATCCAATTTGCTGTATTTTTCAGAGCCATTACAACGTTGGTAACAAACAATCGTTAGTGCTCCATGAGGATATCGTAGGCTCTATCTAGTGTCAGACCCCTGAACTAAACCGTGGTCACTGGACTAGCCTTGCAACGCTGGTTACGTACCTGGCAGGCAACATAGTGCACCCTCACATGTTTTTTCCTCTCAAACAGTTTGTACTAAAGTGTTTCGTAAAGGTGACGTGTATTACGTATGTGTATTACATAATCTAAAAGCAATAAAATAGCCAAGCGTTAGTTACACGTTGGCAGAAACATACCAACCCAGTATTTTCTAGGTGTAGGAAACATTTGTACTCCACATAACCTTATGATCAATGTGAAGTGATATCATCATTCACAGACTAATTTATTACATTTTTAGTAGATATTATTTTCAGTTAAAGTCTTTTAAATCGTCAATATCTACCTTACGACTTACTGTACAACGTCGTTCGTATATGTTTTCAGTCCCATTTTGGATAGAGAATGAGATCACAGCACATGTACCTGGTGAGATGGTATCGTAAAAATATTGAAGTTTGGATATTGTTTACAGTGATTATCCACCATAACCTATGAACTGAGCATACCAACACATGTGTAAATAGTATTGCCTATGCTCTCCTAGCACTTTCATGTACTTTTAGCAAAAACTATTACTCCTATACAGTTGTAATAAGAGGACAGCTTTTGTTACACACCTCACATTACTAAAAAAAAAAAAAATCTTCAATTTTTCAAAAATCCCGATGGTACGAAAGTTGCATTCTTAGAGTAAATATAAGGTATAAGGAATATCCTCTATACAGCTGCGTACGAAATTGTGTGTTCAACATGTGTCACGTGACTTTAGTGAAATATGCGCGGGAGATTTCAAATAACATTGAGAGCCATATGATAATAATTTCTTACTAATCACGATTATGTTAGGTTATTTTGGTCCCTTATGAATATATGAACTAAAGAGAACATACTACCATATTATCGCTCAGTATAACTGCGCAGAAATTTCAGAACGACAAATGTAAACTATGTTTGCCACGTTACTGTTTTCCTTAACACAGCTGGTTTAAGTAAAATGTAAATATTAGCTACATACTTACTATAAAGTTTTGAACCGATATCTTGGTGATATCACACGACTAAATATATAATCTGGAAGGTACGTCATGTGTTTCAAAAACCGACAACTACATTTTTACGCCGAGAATACATAAATAAACAACACCAAACTCTCGAGACCATGTTGGACACATTTGGGATGTCGTGGTCCCTCTACTATATATTACCTCTATGGTTGCATCCAACGAGCTGTATAGTAATCATAGAGGGGCGGAAACAGCAATCTCCAAGGCTCTGAGGTGAAGCCCAATTAAACGTGGTATTTTGACTCTAGATAAAATGGCAGACTCTTATATCCGGTCGAGAGACGAGAGCGATTATGCTAATTTAAACATTATTACTGTATAATATATTACAATAATTATTGGCATATTTTCCTGTGCTAAGCGGGAATATAGTGGAGCTATAAAGTAACGGATTTTATGCAAACATTATGACGGATTTTTAACATAATGTTGGCTACAATGTTGTTCGCCATGTTTTCTGGGGTGAAAATAGCCGTTCAATTGGGCTTCACTTTAGAAGAGTTTCCGCCCCTCTATGTTTACTATATAGCTCATTGGTAACATCCAATTAAAGGGAGGCCACCCCAGTTATTTTAGTAATGGTTGAAGGTATCAACCAGCATTTCATGTGGGTTTGAAGACCCTAATAACATACTTCAATTTTTAGAGTATAGTAGTTTTAGATAATTCAGTTTCCGATATTCTAATACAATACGGTTTTAAAACTCGATATTCAAAATATTGAACTTGGGTACTAAGTGGCCTATTTTTTCTACTTTATTTTTCATAAGAATTTACCGCACAGTGTTTGTACCTGTAGTTAAAGAACAAACTGCATATTTTAAAGAGGGAGTCAAAGTGCAATAATATTGTTTAATGGTAACAAAGAATATTTAGGTAGATATTATATTTGATAATTTTAATATCCTTAAACTTCACTAAAGTGCAAAAGTTGTTATATATCAATTATTCATCACAAAATCTGACTTTTTTTTTGTTTTATATCATGTTCTAATATCCTTACAGTGCAAAAGTTATAATACATCAATTATTCAATACAAAATCTGAGTTTTTTGTTTTATATCATGTTTTCTTATCGCCAATGCTACATGCTGAGTCCGAGGCCAGGAAAGTAGAGAAAACCAATAATATTCTGTTTATTTTTTTAATAATCTACCTATTTCAATAAATGTTACTCCAGTTTACTGACCTTTCAGTCTTGCTTCTAGCTGTTTCAATATAAATTGTAATCTGAGGCACAGAAATGTTGAACCCTTCATCCGAGAGCTCCCTGGGGGATTATTTCTGGGATAAATAAATATGACTGAATAAGAATTCCAAATCTTAACAAAAAAAGCAAGCCTAAATTGCTATTTTGTTTTTCTACATACTAAGTTAACAAACATTTCTTACCTATTTAAATCTGTATTTTCAGGAACTTAATTCAGTTATTTATAGCCAGCATTGTGCTTTATAATAATTTATATAGTACTGTTTCTTGATTTGTCCTGTTTATTGTAAATACACAGCATGTTCGCTTCCAAGAGGGTCTATAACTATCCCAGTTTCTCATGTTTATTATGCTAGATTTGTATGGAAGGGTGGATGATTAAAACCCTTATGGAAAGAGCTGGTTGCAGTCCACTCCACTTAGCTAGACCTATCAACACTGTTGTGATATATCTGTATTAAACCTTCTTATATACTACATAAAATGAAACATTTGTTTTCATATATTTTCTCTTATAGTTATGGAAGTCATACGCAGCAGGATAATGGTGAAGTTGGGACACAGGCTTCAGGCTATGTCCATGTGAACAGTAGTCTGCCATCTTAAATTACATCATGGCTGTCATTTTGATTTGCATGGGTGGTATTACATTATGATAACGATATGCCAAACACCTCGCGGTTGACACCAGTGTCTCATGCTGGCACTTGAAACATCAAACACAACCACACATACACAAAAGCCTCACACCAGCATAGCTACCAACCTAACAACACACAGTTACACTAAACTTAGCCATCCTAATTTATACACAACTCTGGTATTATCCATACATAACAGGCAGTGGCGATGCATGACGTAATTTGAAAGGCAAGCTGCTAATCATATTTGCGACTACCGGGATTTTAGCGCTTAAAAATGGAAAGAGGAGGAGCGGCTTAAAACTAGAAGTATTTTTAACGGAAGAGAGAGATAATATAATCGACAATAGCATATTCCCTGGCAACAAGCTTGGCAGCCAGTTTAACAACTGATGTAACGGAAATCGTAACAGCTTGTATGGCAGCTGTTAAGCGGTATCGCGTCAAAGATTAAATTTTCAGAATGCGTGAAGGCTATATGACGGGATGTCAGGATACCTGATACCTTAAGATAAAACCAAGGAGCCAGCGAGAGAGTGGGCCATATTTTCACGTTACTATCTACAGAAAGCCGCGTAAGCGGAGGCGCGATTTAGGGGAAGGGGGGAAATCTCCCCTGGATTTAGAAGGATGTGTGTATAAATTTTCTTAAATTATTTGTTATTTACATAATACTAACGTAAATACATAAAACCGATGGTTTATTAATAAAGTTTCTATTTTATACATGCTTAATTAATAAAAAAATCATGGCCACCAATAAAAACCAGAAATGACGCCCCTGCGCGTTGGGAAATCACAGCTGGTGATATGGCCGATGTTCGAGGCCACTGACTGTAAAGTTACGGCATGCACATTATTATAAACATCACTCTCATAAACCTTCGTTTGATATCCTGCCATCAACACTGTTGAACGATTTTTGTATTTTTACAAAGAAAAGTTTTGGAAGCCCAGTTGCCAATAAAGCCTTAGTAATACTAACTGTGCAAAATTGAATAATTTTCAAAGTTAGTTTTAGTGTTACTAAGGCTACTTTTGTCAACTGGGTTTCCAAAATGTTTTATTGTAAAAGTAGCCAATTAAAAAATTCTCGTCAACAATAGATCTCACAAGGATAGTTCAGATCTGGTTATGAGACCTGAGCACAAAACAACCATTGCCGAAATTAATTCTGCTACATTCACAAAAATTTCGAATGAATAGAAATTTAAAATAAGATTACAAATATGTTGACTTACGTAAATTTAAGGTGTTTACCTACCTTCTCTGATGAGGTCCAAGCTTTGTAGAATAGTAGAAACACTGCTGGAAAGAGGTTTAGAATGTAATCCACACACTAAACAATTGCATCCACGTTTCTGTTTCATTCATTTTATGTATCTTGGATTTTCGTCTCGCAAGACCATTTTTAATTCCTAGTTTAGATAGCGCAGCTATTAATGGTAAATTTCAACCCACATTAACCAAATTAAATAAAATACGATAATATTCACTTGGCAGTATTACCGTGCAGTGCAGGAACTTTGCTAACATACTGGATTCGTAACTTGTAAAATCAACTGCCGGTGACCAGTGTAGCCAACTGAAGTTTACAGGAAACCACTAATGGCATTGTAATATCACCAGAGATATATCTTATCAATAGAAAAGAAAATTTCCAATTTACAAGTACCCGTTTAAACAGTCTTCGCCTTCCTGTTTATCCACGTGTAAGTAATAAAACTTGACCAGTAATGCATTATCTGAAATCGCAGTTGCTGGTAACAAAATCACTAAAGTAGCAGTTCTGCTAGGTTCGGCTATATTCGGATCACTTCGGTGAAAAAGCACTGCAATCGTAGCTTCTAACACAGCGTCCCGTAGCCAATCCCCTCACGTGTTCCTTCCGCCCGGCCACCCCTCCATCCCCTTCATTCCTCCCGAATACTATCACGGCAACTCTATCCTCTGGAAGCGTTATTGGAAGCGCTTTTAAACAGCTTGCTTTTGTTGTTTACGAGTTCTTCTTATCTTCCGATTGACAGTGTTGTAACCCGAGCGGAATTCGTAAAATATACACCTATCTGCACTATTCATAGTTAGCTTCTTATAGTAGAGACATGGTTGTAAGTAAATATTTATTATAGCCAGAGCAATATCAGGAAGCTGCCTGGGCAAGCAATGCTTGCCTTGCTTACCCTGACGAGACGCCACTGATGACAGGTTCCTCCTTTCTTAAAATTATACAAAATCTTTAAGCCTCCTGGGAGGGCAATGCTGTCAATGAGAGCGCCGACATGACTCCGAGCTATGCACATCGCATTGGAGTGGATCCGACCTTCTTAATCCTGCAGCCCTGCCTTGTGCCTTGAAGTGGAGACAATCCTCTAGAGTCTTCAGATTTATCAGTTTCTGCCGAGTCTCTTGTCCCGGCCCCTGTCTTCGCCTGTTCGCAAGCCACTGCTTGTGTGCTAGGAAACCCTCAGAATGGTGATGAACCTCGGGAAGTTGCAGAGTCATCTTCTGCTGCTGATCGTGTAGTCCCCGAGTAGTCCCTGAACAAAGCCGACTTACCATTTGTTGCTGGCTGTGATATTCCCATTGATGGCTGACCCATTAATGGCTGACTCACTCTGCATCGAAGCTGGTCTACATGCCTCAGATGGTGACGCCCCTGTTCGTCTTTCACTCTGTAAATAAAGTGGCCTTCGAGTCCTACCACCCAGCCCACTATCCATTTTGGCTCCTGCAAATCATTACATAGCCAAACAGCATCACCGGGCACGAAATGACGAGTGTGGTGGTTGGTGGTCCCCTGCGTCACCCTCTCTGGTTTGCCTTGCTGTGCACTTAGAAGTAGTTTGGTGAAGGCTGTTGTGAGGCACCTATTCATTAGCATCTTTGTAGGCATTTTTTGGGTGTCTGTGCTAGGCATCGTACACAAGGAAAATAGCATGCATTCCAACTGTGTACGCCTATCACCTTGCACTAGCTTACAAAGTTTCTGCTTCACTGTCTATACACTTCGTTTAACCTGCCCATTGCTGGATGGAAGGTATGGAGGTGAAAATATAATGTGTATACCATTCATTTTCATAAAGTTTGCCAATTCCTCTGACTTGAAAGCTGTACCATTATCAGATATCACTACATCTGGTAGGCCATGGCAACAAAAAATGTCTCTTAATTCTTGCATCACAACCTTAGCCGACATGTTTGTTGCTCGTCTTACTTATATCTATTTGGTACGTGCATCCACCAGAATCAAAAATACCATCCCCTGGAAGGGTCCAGCAAAGTCAATATGCAAGCGTGACCATGGCTGGTCTGGTGCTGGCCATGTACCTGTTTTCAGTTTAGGTGGATAATTACAACAACTTTGACACGTAGCACATTTAGGCACTTCGCCTTATTGACTGAATCCATCTTAGGGCACCAAAAGTAGCTCCTGGCCATTGCTTTTATCCACACCATTCCATCATGGCTTGCACGCAACAACTTCAACATAGCTGGCTGTAAACTGTGAGGTATGATAACTCTGCTGCCCCACAACCATACCTGGCCTATATTCTAGTTGATAATCATATGTGGCCAACATCAAACTCCACCATATTAGCCTAGGAGAAAGTGATTCTGGAACAGGTTTCTTGGGGTGCAGTATCCGTAGAAGTGGCTTGTAGTCTGTGACTATCTTAAAAGGCCTGCCAACAAGGTACTGTTTGAATTTGGAAATCCCAAAGACTACCGCAAGAGCCTCCTTGTCTAGTTGTGAGTAAATATGTTCAGTTTTTTGCAGTGTTTTTTATCCAAATGCTATAGCTGCCTTTATCCCCTCGCCTAGTTCGTGAGCTAGTACCGCTCCTACTCCATATTCCGATGCATCACACTTTAATACCAATGGTTTTGTGCTGACATAATGAACAAGCACCAGATCAGACTGTAGCAACTGTTTAGCCTGTGCAAATGCCTGTGAGTGGACCCCAGCATCGAGCAACCAGTGTAGCAGCTCCAGAACGTCACATCTGTCTTTCAGGATTCTTTCATAGAAGTTTAGTAACCCAAGAAACTCATGCAGTTCTTTTTTTTCGGCGGTTCTGGTGCACTGTGTATGGCTTCTACTCTGTTACCCAGTGGGTGGACACCTTGTCCATCGACCCTATGTCCCAGAAATTCAACAGAGGCCACAGCAAAAGAACATTTCGACTTCTTTAATTTAAGTCCAGTCTGTTCCAATCACCCCAAAACTTGATGAACACAATCCCAATGTTCCCGTTCATTACGTCCTGTCACCAGAATGTCATCCAGCATAACCACAGTACTAGGTATTCCAGCAAGAAGCATGTCTACCAAATGCTGGAATATGGCTGGGCTGCTACTTACTTCAAAAGGCAGCCACCTTACTTTGAATAGTCCCTTCATCGTATTGACGGCCAGCCGCCCCACTGTAGCATCATCAACAGTAACCTGAAGATTATCTTCTTCGAAGCCCAACTTTGTACATATTTGTTCACCATCCAGGACCACAAAAGCCTCAGTAACCGTAGGCAATGGGTACACATTTTTTCAGAGACTATGTTCAGTGTGCTTTTGTAGTCCCCGCACAACCGAATAGAACCATATTTCTGGACTATTGGTACCAAGGGTGTGGCCCAATCTGAAAAAGATACTGGCTCGTACACTCCTCATTTCACTAGTCGGTCAATTCATGCCTCCGTCCTGTCCCGAAGGGCAAAGCCACTGGCCGGCACTTCCTAAAAATGGGGGTAATCTCGGGGTTAACTGTAATTGATACTGGAGGTCCTATGTATCTCCCAAGCTCATTTGCATTAAACACGGATAGGTGCCTTAACATTAACCGTGTCACATGGTCGTCTTGGATGTTGTGTAAACGTATTAGTTCTTAACCCAACGGTTCTAAACTGTCACGACCTATCAAACTAGTTCCACAGCCCTCTACTACCAGTAACTCCAAGGGAAATAACCTTTTTGCTCTTGTTGTAACTTCCACCTCCAACATCCTCAGCACAGCTAAATATTCCCGAGATCATGTATGTAACACAATTTTTCGGCCTCTTTAAAAGGTGGCTTATTGGGCCACAGCGACTGAAACATCTACCAACTTATGATGAAATGACCTGCCCAAGCGTCAACTTCCATGCTGAGATGTTTGCCGTTCATGAACACTTCCATGCACAATGGTCCACACCGCATATTTCCTTACATACTATATAGTGAATACACTACCCTTTCATCTCCTGGCCACTCACGTGCAGATGTCTCCCGATCGAAATGCTGCACTGCCCGGATATTATAGGACAAGTATTCTTTACCAGCTGTCTTAATTGGTGCCTGTTTGTTTCTTTGTTATTAATGCACACTCAACGTGACCATGATTTTACAAAAGCGGCAAACTGTCTTCATGTGGTAGCACTTTTCCGGCGAATGACTGCCATTGCTCCGCCAATATGGAAGAGTAATGTTTTGTTTGGTTCTGGTAACGCCTGGTTTAGTTCTGTTATTTCTGTCGTCTATTCTCTTCACACTCTTCGCTTGCATTCGATACACATCCTCACAAACCGATTCGTTTGTGGTATTCCGCAAATCTGCCATATTATTTCCCGTAGTTTCTGCTGCCAATGCAATACCTACCACATCCTTGAAGGTTAATTTGTCCTTGGCCAACAGTACATGCTGCACCACTCTGTCCCTGATTCCATACACCAACCGATCAGGTAACATCCATTCAAGATTAGGAAAATTGCAGTGAGTGTTTAGTTTCCACAGCTCTGTGACATACACCGCAATTGATTCCCCTTCATGCTGGTCCTGCATTAGAAACTTGAACATTTCTACAATCTCGCTTGGGTTTGGCTCAAAATGGTCGGTAAGATTTGCAAATATAATCCCCGATCGATACAGCGTCTGTTGATTTTGGAGACAACAATGATGTAACAAGATTGTATAGTTCTGCCCCGCACTCAATAAAAACATGGCATGCTTTGTCTCGTCATCTTGAATTTTATTCGCTACTTAATAAAACTGTAGACATTCACGGTACGATTTCTACGTCTCTCGGTCCGGTGCAAACTCGCCAACCGAGCCGACAAAAGCCGTCATTGTGGTTGTAAACCCGATTTTTATCCTCGTCGCCAATGTTACATTCTGATAACGATGCGCCGAACACCTCGCGGTTGACACTGGAGTCTCATGCTGGCACTTAAAACATCAAACACAACCACACATACACAGAAGCCTCACACCCTCACACCAGTATAGCTACCAATCTAACAACACACAATTACATTATACTCAGCCATCCTAACTTATACACCACTATAGAATTATCCATACATAACGGGTGGCCATTTTGTTATGTAATATGTCATGTCTCATATATTATGTCATGTGTCTTATGTCATATGTCACATCATGTCACACCATATCAGGTGACATGTTGTGTGGTGTCCTCCATCTTGATTTTAGCAGTCACTTCCCACACAGCACAAAATGTATCACTTATGTTTCAGATATATAACTGAAACATTCTAACATTTCTGGAATATTTCAGAAATATAATTGAAACATTAGTGCTGATAGGGTTGCTCGTTGGAAATATTTTTTTATCTTAGGAGGGCATTTTTTCCCTTGAAAATTCCCTTAGTCACCATCTGCTGGGGGTCACGTTTTTTACATAGATGGCTGGTTGGCAGCGCTGGTGTCGCACTTTGTTTCCATGGTTAATGCTAGGTGGCTATGCAACCATCATCTATAATGTTTGTTCCATTGTTAAGTGTGAATTAATGTGTGTTTGTATAAGAGAAAAGGGTCCTTATGATTATATTATTATTTTTTAAGTAAGTTAAAAATATTTAATTGTTGGGTGTTGGTTTCGAACTTGCAGACTTCGTGTTTGCTACATGCGCCCTAGGCAACTGAGCTACATGTGCATTGATTAAATAGTGTGTATATATAAATTACTTGTATGGAAGACAAATGTTCACATTTATTTTACTATCCATTACATTTTTGGCCTGCCTACTACATTTTTATTGATTTTATATATACAGGGTTTTAAATAGTATGTACTATTATTCCCTAGAAAACTTAAAAGTGGGCAATTTAATCATTTTTATATGATTTAATACCACCCAAATAAATGCAATCATTTTAATATGATTCGAAAATGCCCATCGAAATGCACATACAAATCCCCAAAGCAAACAAATAAATAATGTTTATATTATTCAGATTCCCCAACTAAATGTAACTATGAATCCTCAAAGTGGGCAATCGAATCATTTTTGTATGACTTCAAAAATTCCCAAATAAATGTACCAACGAATCCTCAAAGAGGGCAAATGAATGATTTTTATATTATTAAAAAATCTCCAACTAAATGCACCTACGCATATTCAAAGCAGGCAAATGAATCACTTTAATATGATTAAAAAATCACCAACTAAATGCATCTAAGAATCCTCAAAGCAGGCAATAAATTAACTTATATATGATTAGAAAATCCGCAACGGAAAGCACCTTGTCACCAGCTGCCTAGTGGTAGTAACTATTTCTACACCACAAATCCTCAAAAGCAGGCAGTTGAATCATAAACATATGATTCAAATATCCCCCACGAAATCTCAAAGCGGGCAACTTAATCATTTATGTATGATTAAAAAAAACACCAACGAAATGCCCCTTATCAGTGCCTAGCCTAGAAGTATTATCTAATTCTATCCTACGAATCCTCATAGCTAGAAACTGAATAATTTACATATTATTTAGAAATATGCAAAGAAAATCTGTTTACCGATGTCTCCTAGATTTTATTTAGAGAGATCCAGGCCCTGCAGTTTGTAACCTGAGGGGGAAAAAATAAAAACATCTTGTAATTTCAAAATAGAAGTATAATATAATCGTGTGAAAAGGTCTAGAGAGATGCGGGACGTTGGCTGTGTACAAGAGGGGTTCGAATCTAATGTATTTGCTTTTTGCCATGTTAACTGATATGTATAGTTCTCCTGGGGAGACACAGGCTGGTGTGCCGAGGCAGTCATCTTGGATCAATTCGACATTCTATTATGTATAACTTTAGTCTGCCATCTTCGATTTATTTTTGTCTACTATATTGGTATAATTTAGCCATCAATTTTCAAATGTAATTTGTTTACGTGACCTGAAATCCACTATATTAAATTTTTTAAAAATTGCCACCACCTGATCAACTTTATCGATAAACCATACTCGTTGCATTGCCATATTTAGTCGTATACTTGTTCACCTGTTGATTGGTTTGGTCGGTGAGCCATCATTTACCACTAGAGTGTGCTGTTGTATGTATATAAGGCCAAGCATACTCGGGCTAGTACACGGTACAGTTCCCCCTGCTAACACTTTAAAAAAATGTACATAAAAATATTTCATTTCAGGAGCGAACTGTCGATTCTTTTGTTGGTAAGGAAACACCTCGACATTTCAGCTACTACAAATAGCGAGATCCGCCCAAGACTTTAAAAATGTGTTATACACAGAGCTAGGTCACCACCATCATGATATTCATTCATAAATATTTTAGTTATAATAATAGGGGAAGTGTGCCTAATATCGCATCCAATTTGCAATTTTCTTCTAGGAAACATATTTCTCACAAAAAAAAAGAATAAACTAAGACTTGTGTTCCACTATTATTAATGAAAAAGTTATACATGAGTTCTGAGCCTAAAAGTATAAACATAAAATAATATTTACAAAATTCGACATCAATGTAAAAAACGATTTCAAAATGTGTGCCTAATATCGCACTGTGCTGATGATGCAGTTGTTGGCTTTGCTGATGGTGTAGTTGTTCGCTGTGATGATGTCGCAGATGCTGGTCTGTCTGTTGCATCTATTTCAGTTAAAAACTTGTGGGTTTCAAAAAAGTTAAGGTTGCATGGGTAAATCCTGATGCTTTGAAACAATTTTTGGAAACTGCAACTGCAGCTGCTTTGTTGTATGCTTCCCCTAGGTCACGGGCCACTTGATAATGAGTGACAACACTTCCTGGGTTTAGTTTCAAACAGGTCTCAACACCCTGTCTGTAATAGGTTTTCAATGGGAACATGAACTATCTATCAAACGGTTGCATTTTGTGAGTGCAATGTGGAGGCATAAATATGATGTGAACACTATTCTCGCGAGCTAGGTCCAAAAGGTTCTACATTTCTCGGATGAGAAAAGTGTCCATCCAAAACTAAAATCATAGGTTCTCTTTTGTGGGCTTAGCATGCTTCACAAACTGTTGCTCGAACCACTGCTCTAAGCTATCTATTTGTATCCACCCTGATGTGTGGAATAATGCAGTAGAACCATTAGAATCCCCAACTAGTAGTTCTTGCTTCATGATTTTTTCTGGGAAATACAATAAGGGGTGGAATAAAATGCCCCGCCGCACTCTTGCAAGTCACCAACGTAACCAAAGAGCCCCTTTCTGCAGATGACACTGCTCGCACTTGATGTTTTCCTTTCATGGCAACGATTTTGCTCGATTTACGTTGGACAACAGTTAAACCTGTTTCATCGCAGTTGCATAATTAGCTGGTTGTCTGTAAGATCCAGCAAAGGTTCACAGAGGTCAAAAACATTATTCACGTATTCCTGTGTGAATCTTTACTCTCTCTAAAGATGATTGCTTGGGGGCTTCTGAGGTGTAACTGGGGATTCCTTTTCATTAAGGAACGAAGCCACTTCCACCCAGCCGTTTCGTCATCTTTGTTGAACGAATGCGGAACCCCATTTCTTTCCGATAACTGATAAGTCATTCTCTTTACATCCGTAGTTGTCAGGCCGTAAAATATCTTCTCCATATCCAAACAATAGTCTATGAGACCATCCTCCAAAGCTTTTGTGAGAACAGGTTTTCTGCCAAGCTGTGTAATTGCTAATTTTTCTATATCTTCTTCTCCAGTATTAACCTTGTCCAGTTATGTTGATTTGGAAACGTCGAAAACATATGCTCGATGTAGTCCCATTTACTTTCTTCTGACTGCCTTTATTGCACTCTTCATATTTCCTTCCGACCACAGTTTCGGTTTTTTTCGGCCCTATCTGCAATAACACAGGACAACTTACTTATAGCTAACTAGCTTATAGCTAATAAGTCTATTGTGAAGTTACTTCTGAAGACCATATCTATTAAGAGCTGCCCAAATATTTCAATTTAACAAAGTCTCAGTTTGTCAACACATGTTCGTTAAATCCTACATTTAAAATTTCACTAAACAGAACTGGTTGTGTAAATTACAAATTCGTTTAAAGTTGACTTATGGTTCAATCCCACATTTGTAGAGTAAATATCGTAGATTATTAAAATGTACTACTCTTTTTCCGAATGAACACTAGGTCTATTTACATTTTTTTATATTTTCCGAGTAATTCATAACTACATTTATGTCATTTAACTTAGGGGCGTAAGTAACATGGCAGAATTAGTTAACAAAATTTGACCACAATAAAATCAACTCGGACAGAAATTGATTATATACTCTATATATGTGATAACAGTTTGCCAAAATAGAAAGTTAGGCTGTAGATAATGGTATGAATAAAATGTGTTCCTATTATCGCCCAGTGCGATATTAGGATCACTGCATTTGTGCGGTATTAGGCACAACATATAAAACCAATATGGCTACCGACAACTGAGGAACTAGTAACACTTACTCTTACCAATCGTTACTAGTTATACTACGATGTATGGCAAACTTTAAATCTTCCCCTCAAAATGTTTCCGACGCACGGTTTATTTTAAATGTTACTTGTAACAATACAACGCACATCTCTTTGTCTACTGCTACACCAAACTGAACAGACATCAAGTCGTAGCAATTTATCTGGTCGCCACGAGATTGCAGCACCTACTGGCTTGGAAACGAACGGGTGCGACATTAGAAACATGTGCGGTATTCGGCACACTTACTCTGTTAAAACTTTTTACAGTAATACTTTGCAGATAGTATGCTATGTAAATATTTATTGAGTGTACAAGGACTGTTGCACCTGATGATCTTAAAGAAAAACTTATCACAGGCATGCGAAATAGCCTACTGACTCACAATTAAAATGTGAAGTTTAAAAAAAAATGCAATTTATTATTTACTAATTAAATACATATAATAAATAATTTACACTCTATACATATTTACAATTCAGGAGGTGGTTGGGCAGGTCCTTAACTCATCTTCTACATGGAAAAGTTACCGATTTTATCATAATGTCCAATATTCACGTGCACAGATGACTGAAATGACACTTGATGTAACAGAAAAAACTTCCAGAAAATGTTGCTTCGTTTTCACTTGCAAACTCGTCATTACACATTGCCCCCTCTATTCTGACTGATAATTAAGGAATATCCGCACTGACATATATTTACTTTTTTTCTTTTGTAATAACTCATCTGAAAATTTGCTGGTGTGAATTTAATTTCTTAAAACAGTTTTTCTCTATACACTGAGCACAAATGAGAAGCACAACCTACTGTAAGGCATTGCATAAGAACTATTTGCTAATTAATAGTAATACCGAAGTTCTGTTTTAAAAGTATTTATTCCTTTGTACATAATAAAGTGTAATTCACTTTATTTATATGCAGTGCACGATTGGTGAATGAAACTGTTGTGGCTTGTATCGAACCCAAGCCCCCTCATCAACACTTTATTTCCTTTCTTCTTCAAAATGTTCTCGACTAAATACATGTTTGGATACATGGTAACTATAATTTCTTTGCTATAGAAACCTCATCGAATAGCCCTGCCTTCTACGTATTCCAAGTAGTAGGTCCTAGGTTCGTAGTGGCAGATTTTGACCACTTTAAATATTTTAGAGCTCCAATTTGGTACGTAACCTTCAATAAATGTTCCCTTCACTGGCGATATCCTTACATAGTCTCACACCTTTGCTTTAGGTTTATGCAGGTCCAGTTTCTTCTCGTTTTTATAAATCATTTGTAGTAAAGAGTTATGCTTGGTATAAACAGGATTCATGTTCGTGGTCCGAATGTACTTTATGATCATTATTTTGACGCTAGCTTGGACAATATATCCATCCACTTGTAGCTTCCCCGTGCTGAAAATTTTTTCCATATTTCATTCTTCAAAGTAAAATTAAAATGTTCCACGATAATGGCCTTAAGATCACTGTGGGTAGAGTAGTGGTTTATTTTATGTCTTGACACATAGTGCTTGAAATGTTAAATTGTAGAATTCTTTCCCGAGGTCAGTATGTATATTCTTGGGCGGACCCCTGTCTTTCAAAGCAATGTTCACCACGTTTGTTGCATCCCTGCCACTCTTCGTTTTCACAAGCACAGTCCATGCATATTACTGTAGCAGTCAATAACAGACAGCATGTACTTGTAGCCTTTATTCTTATGAACATAAGAAAGAATTCCAAGCAAGTCTGCTTGATACAAGTCCTTTAAACCAAACACCTGCAATTTACATCGAAGATAATTTCACCTCACAGGCTTATGCAGCTTCCTGGCAATATTTTGGCGACTCATTCTATGTACCCATATCCACACAGTTCTTCTATTGTGCTAGATATTTCATTCGTATGAGAATTATTTCTTGCACACTAAGAAGCAGCTAATAGAAGTAGTCTGTCGGCAATTTCATTAACATCATTCCAGTAAACATATTCTGGTCGTCATCCATCTTCTATCTTCTTACATAGACCAAGACCCGAACCTATGGCAACTCCTACATCTGGGAACAGCTGGGAAATAATTATAAACTTCGAATATGATTCATCCTTATATTCATTACTGGTAGTGTCGTTATTTTTCAAATGAGCTCTTGTAGGTTTCAAAAGTCATTTATACTGATCCAGGGTGCTGTGCGAATAGTTACCAGGATTCTGTTTAAACAGTAATTCGTTAAGTTCAGAAGTTGTTTTGATTATGACAGTGTCTACTTCTATGTCATTACTAATCAAGAATAAAACTTGCTTGCTTCCCCAAGAAATATTTCTTATTTTGCTTGTATACCCCATATGCCCTGTCCTTGGACCGTGAGTTTGTCAAGTAATCATGACGCATTGTTCTTTTTTTTTTTTCGTTTCCACTCAGTGTGAGGCAGATCAACCTCATCGATTTCATGATTAGGTTTCTTGCATTTGAGGCTCTTTTCCTTCTTCACTCTCATATATGGTTGTGGTTTCGGAATCAAAGTGTCCAGTCGCTCTTTGTTGTAGGTTTTAAAGCTTTTTAATTAATCATATCAAATTACATTCGAGCACATTGCACTATCAAATACTTTGTGCAAATACTTATAATTACAGTGTAATGTCAGATATTGTACTACCTGCTTACAATGACATGGTAGGGTATTTATATGCTGTTTTTCATGGGTGGTGGGCTAGAGCTTGGCCTACTATTCTTTCTATCCAAAGCTATAACTGAAAACAGGTTAGAAGCAGATGTTAACTTTTTTTCAATATTTTTAATTACATCTTTAAGTTTAGTAAGGTTTTATTGTTACCTCATCGTGGATTTTGTGTTAGCCAAGAGTATGATTTATCATCCCTTATATTGAATTAAGTTTCCTGTCCAGAAATGTCTCCAAATCAGTAGGTGTAACCCCGAGTTTAACATAAATGTCATTTATCATACTTGCAAAATAATTATTGTTCTATCTAGCACATTTTGTAATAAACTAATCAGGACACCATGAAGTGTGTAAATATGTGCCTTTTCAATAGCTTCTCCATCTTCTCTCGGTCTTCCAATATTTTTAAGCATTTTTCCTTCGACACAATAGTTCCCATCATCGGTGGGTATGGAACAACTTTCCATTTTACATGTCAGTCCATTATGGCCAATATTTGAAGTCATGTTGCTCATTTCTCACTGATGTAGGCTAATGAACTGTTTGAATCCGCATCGATACCTCCCTTTAAGTAAGGGAAAGTCTTTAACTACTACAAGAAATCCGCAAGGATCGCTCCAACAAAATGCACACACCTCTTTGAATTTATCAAATGTCATGTCTGTATTGGCGTCATCAGAGTAAACATGTCTATAGTTCATGTCACCCATATGAAACAAATCCAACAGGTTGGTGTTATCTCTCAATAATTGTTTGCATATATGTGAATGAATCTGGCAAAGATAAAATTAATCTACTAACATATGTCTTCCTACGCAGAAGTATTCCTAGATACGAGTCTGTTTCTCACAAACTACATCATCGAAAAAAAACAGAGTTTGGTAGAGCGTCACTTGGTAATACCAAGGCATCATTGTCGCCGAATGGAAAATACTCCAGTCCGTCCACATAACTTTCGAATTTTTCGAAGTCTGTGATACTTGGGTTGATGTAATGATTGCATGTATAGGTACACATTCTCAAAACTAAGAATATAAGTCTCCTCCAGCAAGCTTTAGAGCACAATAATTAGATGATCCTGTTATGATGCAATACACATTATTGGGAAGCAGGTAACCATGTCTGGATTCGTAAGTGGTGGCTTCATCCTCGGAAGTAATATGTATGGATAAACTGATTTCTTGCTTGTCGATACGTATATTACCACCAAAAACTTACAGTGCTAAGTGCAATGCCTGTGGGGCTAAGTGCAGTGCCTGCTAGGCTGTGTGCAGTACCTATGGTGCTGTGTGCAGTGCCTATGGTGCTATTCACAGTGCCTATGGTGTTATCTGTGGTGCTTGCGGTGCTATATGCGGTGCCTGTTGTGCATTGCGAGAAGCTCTTCTGCAGGTTCTAAAATGCCTTATAATATTATCACTCCGCGTAAACTGACGATGACAGAGTTCACACTAAAATTTCATTCTACAAGTTCTCATGTGTCATTTTCTTGCTTCCTGTATGCGTACACTGGGGAAAGCTGTAAATAATTCACTGCAGATGCGGCAGTATAGGTGCATTGTTAACAACCATACTGTTCGAAAGCTCGAAAGATACTGAACAAAATTCATTAAAATAGGTACTTATGTATTTTAACTCAGTGCATTGTGATGTCTCACAGAAGTAAGGTCATGAGCAGAAGAGGACTAGTGAATATGTTTGTAAATAATTTGCCATTCGAAGCACATATTCCTGGATACTGGTTCTGTGGACCAGGAACGAAGCTAAAGAAGAGGCTCGAGC
>PNEQ01125499.1:0-21531 GCA_003012365.1 Medauroidea extradentata | reverse complement strand
ATATATATATATATATATATATATATATATATATATATATATATATATATATATATATATATATATATATATATATATATGTATATATATATATATATATATATATATATTTCATTTTTTTAAATATAAAATTTTGTTGTACTGTACTATTGTGAACATTCGTCACTGCAACTTTATGTCGTCCCAGAAATCTGAGAATGAGGCAATGATTTCTGAGACGAAATTATATTAAAATGACGTATTTATTACAATGACGTACTTCTACAATTGTACAGTACGTTATTCTGACCCATTGCAAGAAACATTCAATGGCATTAAAATTGCGTACACTGATGCTGCGCGTTGTGGAAGTGTTTTAATCAGCATCGTGACATGATGACGAGGATAACGAATGATCCAATGACAGGTTTATTTTTACGTATATAATTTATGGTTATTATTCTGATTGATTAGGGTTAGGGAGGAGATCATGTGCCACGTAGCACAGTTAAATTTCTATGTCATATGTGATTATATTGTCACGTATTGCCGAAACTTCACATGCCTGCTCCCTGCTGGTAACTTAGCGAACTAGGTGCTCAATCCTTTGTGAAGCCCACAAAGTGGTTTAGCGCGGTATTAAGGGTCTCCCCTGCCACGCGCTTAAAATGCGTTGCAGCGTGATCGTAAATACGTTTTCCTACGGAACTGTTCCACATATACAAAATGTTTCAATGTACGAAAAGACAATACACCTTTAATGATGACTGAAGGGCCGTTTCAAAGCATCTTGTCGATTAGTAATATCATTTCGAAACCCCTCTAAATGGCACAAATCAGTTTTTCCAACATGTTATATTTGCCAAACTACTCACAGAATTCGTGTGAAACTGCTGTAGAAGCATGCAGTGGACTTAACTTAAATCATTCCACCGATAAAAATACGGATTCACCGCGGTAATTATAACTCATTCGGGGGGGGGGGGGGAAGTAGTTTTACGATATCACTGGACGCGATACCGTTCTATGAGGTGGTCAACATCACCCTTGGCGCCGCGCCTCACTCGCACAAATACACGACCAGTAGGTGGACGCCGTAGGTATATAGTTTACCCTATGTGCTGGAATTCAGATCCGGATGCGGAAGTGGTTGTAGAGGCTTGATGGCGGGAGTGCAGACCTGCAGGCAGGTCCCCCTCTCCTCTGCCACCAGCCATCGTCATGCCACTTGTTGATGTTTGGCCGACGCGGAGGTCACTGGTGAACCCTTGACGTCACACGGTGACTCGCGTGCCTGCTCACCGTCACGTATGCGGGTGTTTATCTCGCGGCCATAGTGAGGTATAGCCTACGTGGCCAGACTCTGGTCTATTATCTCCAGGGTCAACCATCTGTTGTTTCTCCTACTTCCTGACGACGACCGACGTTAAGCTTGAACCTACTTCAGAATAGGAATACCAGTTACTAGAGGCAATGATTTTCGGTGAAATAATTCTGCAGCATCTTGTTTCAGTGTGTTACGTGGACACCTGCAGTTCTGCTTCTTGTTCAGTGATTGGATGTTGTTGACTGTCAAAGTCTTGAGTTTCTAAGCGCCAGTCACAGATGTGTAGTGTCGCAGTGACCTCGTTCTGATTGGCACAGTCAAACAAGCGACGCCTCAGCTCAAATACACTCTGCCAATAGCCATGAAGCATATTTGCAGACGTACACGTAAGTAGGGCCCGGTAGTTTTCGCGAAAAGACTTTTGCAGCACTTTGGTTCAGTGACTTACGTGCGCACCTGCATCTCTGCTTTGTGGTCAGTGATTGGATGCCGTAACACACAACGCCTGGAGGTTAAACCCGCAAACCACAGACGTGATGTGTGGCAGTTATCCGTGTACTGATTGGCACAGTCAAATGAATAACGACTCTACATAAAAACACTCTGCTAATAATCATGAAGTTGAGCTGCAGGTGTACACGTAAGACACTGAAACAAAGTGGGGCAAAAATCTTTTCGCGAAAACTACCTGGCCCTACACGTAAGGCATTGAAACAAAGTGATGCATAATTCTTTACACCAAAAATCACTATCATTGTCACGATTTATGTGGCGGAAAGATTTTTGCTGATTTTGTTTCAACGCCTTGCGTGCACACTTGCAGCTGTGATTCTTGTTCAGTAATTGGAATTTCAACTCTCACTTGTTTTGAGGTTCTGCCGGCAAATTCCCAACAAGACGATCCGGGTTCGATTCCCAGCGGGGTCAGTCCTTGGAGGTGGGAATCGTGCCGGACGATGCCGCTGGTCGGCGGGTTTTCTCGGGAATATCACGTTTCTCCCTCTCATTCATTCCGGCGCTGCTCCATACTCATCATGTCACCCCTCGCCAGCGCTAAAGACCTCGACGTTGAGCGCTGACCAACATATCTCACTCACTCTTCTGGCAACTCACACACACTACTTAGAGACACTGGAAAATCTCGGGAATAGTTGAATGTTTGCTAGGTTCCAACATGCTGTACATAATACTGAATGTTTTGTATCTATATTGGCTATGGCTTATTTAAAGCATTGTTTCTCTCTTCAACAAACCCAGTTATAACTGTACAGCTTGAACATACAGCGTGTGTGATTCGCCAAAAAAAACTGTTCACACATGTCACGGTTAATGTACTATAGTTTATTGGAGACTATGCTAAACATTTTCGCGATTTTCCAGTGTCTCTAACTATAGTTAGAGCCACGATTTTATGTTGAAAAGGTTTCTGCAACATTTGCTTTCAATGCGTTATGTGCACACCTACAGCTCTGTTACATCGTCTGTGATTGGTTGATCTTACTCTCAATTGCTTCGGCAAATTATAGATGTACAGAGTCACAACAATCTTATTATGATTTACGCAGTCCAATGAGAGACGTTTCTAAACAAATACACGCTTCTAATAAACATGAAGAAGAGCTGTTATACGCACGTGAGGCACTGAAACAAAGTGAGGCAAAACTCTTTTCGCGAAAATCAGCTCCCTGCTTATTACGTTATTAGTAGAGGTACGTAAATTTCGCAGATACATTCCAGGTCAAGTTGAACCCCATTGATATATACTTCATTGTCATGTCTGTGACTTGCTGGCGGCTGTTACGAAACGCGTTTGACTACTGCAAGACAGTAGTAAATAAGGAAATATTGCTTAGTGCTATCGCTTGCTACCGGCTTGTACGGTTATAAGCCAATAGATAATCAATTGTGGCCAGTGGGTGTATAGGACTGACAAGTCTAGGCTGCTGCCAGATGAATCCGCGAAATTGACGTACCTCTAGTTATTAGTTGGTTCCCATATGACTGGACCAAGGAGAACTTTAACATGTGTTAATAAGCATTTGTGGTTCGTCTACAGATATATGTCTCGTCAAATAACCGCCATCCAATTTTATAAGGAACAACAAGGATCAGTGTATCGGAGACTAATTTAGCAAGAAAGATTTTCTCTATTTTTTCACTCTCTCTATCCATAACAAATCATATTACCTTCCTAACCTGTAGTAGCCATAACTTCACCGACATCAACTATCTAGCGTTTCAACTGCTTAGAATGGGTGAAGGCTCAGAAACGAAGAGGCGATAACGGATACGCTAACCGATTGCTCGAGAAGTACATTGTACAACCCATGAATCAGCTAGATTTTGTCGCTTTAGGTGAGAGGAAAGACCGGTTTTGGAAAATTCTGACTTTACATTTCCAGTGATTCAAAACCATAGAGATGGTCCTCGCAAGAGCTTCCGGCCTGACAGTGTTTTACAAGCTGGATTCAGTTTTATATATGTACATATATATTATATATATGTACATATATAAACACGACACAACGATGAAACAAAACACAGTAGTTTGGAAACCTAATGTGTAGAGGTACGTCCAATTCGCGGATTCATCTGGCAGCAGCCTAGACTTGTCAGTCCTATACACCCACTGGCCACAATCTATTATCTATTGGCTTATAACCGTACAAGCAGGTAGCAAGCGATAGTCCTTCGCATTATTTTCTTATTTACTACTGGCTTGCAGTAGTCAAACGCGTTTCGTAACAACCGCCAGCAAGTCACAGACATGACAATGAAGTATACATAATTGGCGTTCAACCTGACCTGGAATGTATCTGCGAAATTTACGTACCTCTAATAATATGTTTTGTTTCGTCTCAATATTGTGTTCACTTTTTTTTTGTGGTTAATATATTTTATCTGTTTGTGTTTTTGTTTTTAAATTCGTATTTGGTATACTACTGTATTTTGTTTGGTAGTTGTTTAGTTAGTGTTCAAAATATTAACATTACTTTAGCACACAAGTGTTTGTAATCGAGCTGGTCCTCAAATCAACTCCCGAAGTTTGAGGAACATATTAAACTCGCATTATTATTTCGTGGCACACTGTAATACACTGTACTGTACATACCAGTGCACGACATGTGATTACATTGGCTACGAACCTCCATGTGATGTAATTTACGTGTGACCACTATACAGTAGTTTGGTCAATATACCGTGGAACTACTTATTATTGAACATAAGTGTTCTTAGTGGCAGACTACGACATCGTCGGACTACTGGAGACGTCGAGCAAGTCTACAATTGTTCGGATTCTAGTCTGCTAGCGGAAAATAACGCAAATTTCGCACGTTGGTAGTTATATTTTACACATAGTAAAATGTGAAATTTTTCAAATGAAGAGGTGATTAGCAAGGACACTGAATATTTAGGAATGCAGAAGTGAAATAGCCGGTAGGCCAGCGAACTCAGTCACGCACGCAAACAAAATGTCTTCCCTGGCCAGCAACATGGCGGAAACACCTACTGCCAATCAGCGTGTGGCTGCTGATCTGATAATCGGCAGCCGGGCCAATAGGAAACCTGCAGTACCGTGCCGGAGCCAAACATACACGGGGCTGGTATCAACGGTCTCGGGCAGCCAATAAGCGGCGAAGTTCGCCCGTATCAAACGAGCCGACACATAATTTAACGCCTGTATTTCTAGAGCCGTGATTTTATGGCGAAAATGACAGACGTGTCGGAACAAAGACACTCTGCCAATAACCTTAGAACAGAACTGCCGATGTGCACGTGAGTCACTGGAGCAAAGTGGGGCAAAAATCTTTTCGCGACAAAATCGTGGCCCTTTGTATTACTATTTAGTCTGTGGCAAGGACTTAGACAGACGCCTGAATAGTCTTTAGAACAATTAAACAGGTAGGACTAGTACATTATTCTGCCAGTAGCTTGCTTGGTGCGAGGAAAGAATTGTCCATATCAGATTACTAGAGGCCCGGAAATTTGGCGGGTTCAACAACCAGCCGGCTGGACTCCACAGTTCTATATACACTCTTGTCTACATCTACTAGTTCATTGGTTGCTGCTCCAGTGAGGGGCCAGTTCCTACATGTGACATGGTAGCGCGGTAGTATGTGTGTGTTTTTATGCAGGTCTGCTGTTGCTTCACAACCCTCAAGGAACAGTTTCAGTAAGAGAGACCAAATCGCGAACGTTATTTAAGTTTACAGGAATTTGAACTCAATCGTCTTCTCAAATGAATTCGCGAATTTATTTACAGATTACCTCAATAACCGGAAAATACTCTACCGGTTGATTCCGTCATGCATGTTAAACACATGTTTCTAGAATGTATAGTCGGATTTTAAGTGGAAATGATTTTGCACCAACATTGCCTTAGGTGCATATATGCATCACTGTTTCATATTTATTGCCTGTGTCTCTTTGTACTGAGGCGTCATTCATTGGACTGTGCCAATTCAAACAAGGTTACTGTGACACCCCACGTCTGTAATTTACTGGTAGAATGCTATAACATATCATGAAGCAGAGTTGTATATGTCTTCATAAGTAGTGCACCCAAAGCAACTTTCTAGTTCTGTATCCTGCGTGTTCGACTCCACTATCTTGTGTATATATTCAAACCCCGACTATTTGTCCATTAACTGCTGCTCACTGTAGGTTCCAACAGCAGATAATGAAAGAAAAGGATTGTTTGAGTGTAAATAGGGCAATGAAATCTAGCATGCAGGTAACTGAACTCGCGAATTCTTCCTTTCCTTACACTTACGTAGAGATGATGGTATATCGCGAAGATGTTATGTGCCAACATACTCTGGAAAACACTATAGTTCATTGTGATAAGTATGGTAGGGTGATATAAGTCTGACACAACACAGCTGTCTGGAAACCAATAATATACATCAAATATTAAAATAGCGGGATTCTTACAGGCTCAGTCTAATAGGGCAAACAGCTCTAAGTAAAAGCGAACGACAGAAATCTTCTGGTACAAGCTGAACGTTGGTTGAAACCCAGCAAACAGACAAATTTTCCTGCGATAAACCATCGTTAGAGGTTATGGTCTATCGCGGGAAAACTTGACTGTTTGTTAGGTTTCAATGTACGTTCAGCTTACCCAAGGATTAGTGGCATTCGTTTGTACGTGGGGCTGTCACCCTTTTAAACACAGCCAGTTTGAATACCACTGTTGTATTGTTTGATGCTTGTTATTGTCCTGCAGACAGCTACGTTGGATCAGACCCATATCGCCCAATCAAACACGTTGCAAGAAACTAACGCGTTTTCAAGGGCACGTTGGCATAAATAATTTTCGCGATAAACCATCATCTCTACACTATAGCCATTGAAATAAATTGCTGCAAAGTTCTTACACCGAAAATCAGTGACTACTAATACCGAGACCCTTGAAACATGACGACGCTTGGCAACTGTAGCTTACACTACGCTGCTGCAGCTGGTTTCAATAGTAGGCGTTGCCGCTGGCGGTGGTGTTGCGACGTTGCCACACAGCTCACGCTGCTCACATGCATAATGCGCGCACTGTCGCGACGACGTGCTGGTAGGTGCTCGCTCGATGCCAACTCTCCTGGTCGCGACTACTACTCCGGAGATAGTAACAGTCCTGCGCTACTAACTGACATTGTTAGAGACATGCAACATTCACGTTATTTTCTGACAGCTGACTAGACTACAAGTGACTATAGGCTCGTTCGACGTCTCCCGCTGGCCGATATTGTCGTGACTTGCCGCGGAGAATACTTACACGGTAGAGAGGTCAGTCTCTGTAAAGACGTAACACACGTAAAATGACAACACATAAGTGTTCGTGGCCAACTGAATCCCAGATTATGCTCTTAGGAAAGTGAAGTTTAGTTTGCTACCAAATGATAATGCGAATTTTGCATGTCTCTACTGATTATTCATAATTACAGCTCGGTAGTTTTCGCGAAAAGAATTTTGCCCCACTTTGTTTCAGTGCCTTACGTGCACATCTGCAGTTCTGCTTCGTGGTCAGTGATTGGATATTTTCACTTTCACGAGCCTTGGGATTCTACCGGCAAATCACAGACACGTGGTGTTGAAGGAACGTTATTGTAATTGGCTCAGTCAAATGAGATACGGCTCTTCATATAGACACGCTGCCAATAACCATGAAGCAGAATTGCAGATGTGCACGTATGGCACTGAAACAAACTGAGGCAAAATTCTTTTCGCGAAAAACAGGGGTCCCTATACATCAGTGGTGTATCGTGGTGGTGTTCCAAGGCATGCGCTGGTAAGCAGTGACTATACACTATACTGAGTTGTCTGTGGTACCATAAGACATATAGGAGCAGGTACACTCTTCTAGTAGCGTACAAAAGGCAAGGAACTTATTGTCCGATAATATTCCTCAGTCTACACAATACATGTTTACGGGTTACGTCAGGTAGGCACATTGAGTCCACGTGCTTAAAGTGTATAGTCGGAGATTGTATTGCATGCCATGGAGCACGACCACGATACGCCACTGCAGTGTATTCATTTTATTCTATGCCATAGTTTCAATCGTTTCTCACTAGGTAGATGATTTCCATTCTTCACAATGCTAAAACATTGAAGTGTCTGGTATTTGAAAAAAAGGGACAACAGTCTAAATTTTTGTTAGTACTATCTGGTTTGTTCCCCACTTAATTTAGCTCTCCAAAGGTAATGGCTGTACCTGATTCGTTATTCTGCTCTACACGCCGGCGAATCAGGGGAAGTCGCTGCCTTTGCCGAGACAAAAGAAGTGTTAAAATGACCCTTCCTGACAGGGTTGCCAGATCTAAGGCCGTGGCCTTGTATTAAAGATGGCTATGGCCTATTACAACACAAGTAATATATTTACAACAACTCTTACCTTTCAGTCTAACAACTGGCATAAAATCCTGTCGGCTACATTTCTTGGCAATTGCCATACTACCTTGTAACAAATCATCAGCTGCCACTGTAACCAATACAATATTGCGTCACATGCTTTTGTGACTAAGGGACGCTGATTTATCGTGCGAAAATATGTCTGCTTATTGATAGAAATACTGGAAAATGGCAAAATATATTAATCATATTAGTCTCCAATAAACTGTAGTATCTTATCCCTATTTATTTTAGATGAAGCAGTTTGTGACAAGTGTGAACAATTTTGGGACGGATCACACTCGTTCCAGTCCTATAGCTAGCTTTAAATAACCAACGATCGCTATACGAACTTTTCGCGAAAGTAATATTGCCCTAGTTTGTTTCAGTGCCTTACGTACGCATCTGCAGCTCTGCTTTATAGTCATTGATTGGAGGTTTTAACTCTCACGTGTCTTTTGGTTCTACCATAGCACAGAATATTTAGGAATACAGAAGTGAAATAGCCAGTAGAAGAGCGAACTCGGACACACACGCCAGCAAAATGGCTCCCCTGGCCAGCAACATGGCGGAAACGCCTACTGCCAATCAGCATAAGGCAGCTGCTCTGATAACCTGCAGCCAGGCCAATAGGAAACCTGACGTAACATGCAGGAGCCAAACATACACGGGGCTGGCATCAACAGCCTCGGACAGCCAATAAGCGGCCAAGTTCGCCCGCATCAAACGAGCCGCCACGTCATTTCACGTCTATATTACTATTTAGTCTGTGACCATAGCCATCTTAATTAGATGTCCGCGACCTTAAATCTGGCAACCCTGCAAGGAAGGGTAGTTTTAACACTTACTTTGTCTCTCCAACGGCAGTGGCTTCCCATGATTCGCCGGTGTGTAGGGCACAATAACGAATCAGGTATAGTCATTGCCTTTGGAGAGCTAAAAGATGTGTTAGACTGACCCTTGTGTGCAGGGTTGCCAGATCTAAGGTCGCGGCCTTCTACTAAAGACGACTGTGGTTCTACCCGCAAATCAGTAGAGACATGCACAATTCGCGTTATCGTTTGGTAGCAGACTAAACTTCACTTTCCTATACATAACAGCAGTAACCTTGATGTGATTGGTGTAGCCAGATGAGACATGTCGCTTCACAAATACATGCCGCTGATAACCATACAGAAGAACTGCAAATGTGCACGTAAACCACTGAAACAAATTGCCGCAAAATTCAACTCGTGGTAAATTCATGGCCCTGACGATAAGCCAACATCGACCTAAGACCTTTAGTGCTATACGTACACAGCACATTGGAAATTAGAAAACATTCAACTTTTCCCGTTATTTTTCAGTATTTCTTCTTTTTAGGTTTCAAAGTACCTGAGTTATTTCTGAAGTTTTGTTGCCACTATTAGATTCCGTCTATACGTGAAAGTGCAATCTCACTTGGCGGAGCCAGTTTAAATCTTGGTATCTTAATACAGAAATCCTATTATTGGTCTACAAACCGCTAAGGTTTGTTTGAAATAATATAATCATTAGAGGAAAAGTGAGTGTTTTGTCGCCGGAAATATGGAACGTTTTTTAAATCGCTACGTACTTTCAACGTGCCGGAGGTTCTTCTTTTGTTGTTCCTGTGTTCTCATGAAACTAGGCCAACAAACATTCTGATTGGTAACTTCTAAACGGTTGTAGTTCGTTTGTATATGAACAGTTAAGCCACGTCCACAGTCGTAGAAGAACAGGTCTGGACACTCCCCTATCTAATAATGTATTCTGCTTGACCCCCTTGTTGTTTGGCTGTAGTTCGTCAAGTTACCGAGAATGTCGAAATTTTTGGCGCTGTTTTCCGGGCGGTCGGACTCAAACTCCGTCCTTTTTTTTCCATTGTTAAATTTATAAAGTAAATAAAGATTGCTGGGGCATTTTCTTAAAATTGTCAGTGAAGTAAGTATTTCATAAATTGATAAAAAAATACGTTTTGATAAATTGTTTATCTTAGCGGAAAGGAAGTGTGCGGAGTTTAGTCCGATCGCCGTAACATCAGCGCCAATAAAAAACAATATTCTCGGTAACTTGGTGAACTACAGCCAAACAACAAGGGGGTCAAGTTTCCAGGCGAGTGTCCAGACCTGTTCTTCTACGGCCGTGGCCACGTCATATAATCGTTGTCCAACCTTATAAATCAAAACACTTTATTAAACTTATAATATATATAAATATAATATAATTATATACACACAAACGATTTCGCATTTTCCTATATGTGCTATATTTTAATAGAAGCCGCAACGTTTCATAGAGTACCATCTTCACCAGAAATAAATTTTTGCTTGATTTTTTAAGAAACGAGTATTAAACACATACAATCTCAAGTGGGGAGCTTTGATATTCGCAGAAATATTTTTGCGCCACTTTATGAAGAGATTTAGGTCAGAACATAACATAGGTCTTTATCGCCGGTGAGGGGGTGACACGACATAAGCTTGGAGCAGCGCTAGAATGAAGGGACAAGGAAAACATGAGATCCCCGAGAAATTGGCACTGTCTGCCACGATTCCCACGTGTGAAAATCCGGGGTTCTACCCATCTGGTAAAAGCACCTTGATCGACTTTGAGGGAGGCGAGTTATCTATTCACTACGCCAACAGGGACCTCTTGCGTGCCATTGTTTCAGTGGCTTATATGTAGGGACATGAACATTTCACTATTTTTTTAGTAACACACTAGAATTCCAACAACTGTAAGTTGGTACCTCTGTCGTAACTGGTCCTTGACCATGGCCTTAGAAGTTCAGGTCTGGACACTGCTATAAAATATTGACCTCCTTATGACTGATTTTAGTTCCTTTATTATCCGTAAATATAAATGAAAACTTGTGGCGCCATTAGCACACTCGTGCGGGTATTAATTTTTACAACAATAAGTGTATTATATATTTTTTAAATACAAATATTAGAAACTTACTTATATTTAACAAGAATATGTTTAAACACTTGAGTTTTGATTAAAATAACGAACTTCTCTTTACAACAGCACCACTACGATAGCGACGCCAGCAGTTTCGTTCAGTCTTAAGAGGGTCAAAGATAAAGCACAGAATAGTAGAGGAGTGTCCATACCTGTACTTCTAAGATCGTGGTCCTTGACTCGTTTAGTACTGCGTGGAAATCGCTGAACCTATTATAAAATCGTAGCTAAGCGCAGGCCCATTCAACTGTGCCAGACAGCAGCTAATGAACAGCTGCTGTTTGCTTAAGTTCACATACATTCTTGGAGGCTAACCTACAAATCAGGGAACCCACGAATTTTTCCGGTCTCTATTTCTATGTACACAACTAGGGCTGTGCCTCATGGTTATTAGCAGCGTGTCATTGTGTAGAGGCGGCATTTATCTCGTTTGACAACCAGAAAACAGTTATTGCGACACCATACGTCTGTTATTAACTGGTAGAACCCAAGACACCGAGAGCTAAAAATATCTCATCATTAGAGACATGCAAAATTCGCGTTATTTTCTGACAGCTGACTAGACTCCAAGTGACTATAGACACGTTAGACGTCTCCTGCTGGCCGATATTGTCGTGACTTGCCGCGGAGAATGCTTACACGGTAGAGAGGCCAATCTCTGCAAAGACGCAACACACGTAAACGACAACACATAAAAGTTCGAGGCCAGTTGAATCGTATATTATGCTCTGTTATGTATAGGAAAGTGAAGCTTAGTCTGCTATCAAATGATAACGCGAATTTTGCATGTCTCTACTCATCATTAGAGGTACGAAAATTTTTCAGCTACATTCCAGGTCAGGTTGAACGCCAATTATGTATACTTCATTGTCATGTCTGTGACTTGCTGGCGGTTGTTACGAAACGCGTTTGACTATTGCAAGCCAGTAGTAAATAATGAAATAAAGCGTAGGACTATAGCTCGCTTCCCGCATGTAATGTTATAAGCCAATAGATAATCGATTGTAGCCAGTGCATGTATAGGACTGACAGGTCTAAGCTGCTGCCAGATAAATCCGCGAAATTGACGCACCTCTACTCATCACTACAGGTGTTCACGTAAAGCACTGCAACAAAATATTGCGAAATTTGTGTTGCGAAAATCAAGGAACCCTAGGAATAAGGAATAGACTACCACGCACCAGACTTGAAGAGGAAGAAAAGCTACTCATAAACTCAGGTAACAATTTTTCAGGCCATGTGGAATTTTTTTAAATTGTTCCTTTATAGTGCTGTTTTGCAGGTCGGAAGGCAACAGAATAGGTTTGTACACAGAAGCAAGGTAGCTTTTCGGCGCCATTGATGCAGGCTAAATTTACTTTGTCGGTTATATGCTACAGGTGGACCAATTCACCAATGTCAATTCCGATTTATGCACATCAGATGAATAGATACCCAGAAGTTTCGCGGATTCAACGACTGGCCGGCTGGACTGCACAGTCCTGTGTACACTCTGTACTCAACAGTTCATTGGTTGCTGTTCTTGTAAGTAGTCAGCTGTACGTCTGACAAGGCAGCGCGGGAGCCAGTGAGTGTTTTCATTCACGTCTTCTAGGGTCCACATTCCTCAAGGAAGAGTTTCAGGAACAGCACAGAATATTTAGGAATACAGAAGTGAAATAGCCGGTAGGCACGCCCCAACAAAATGGCTTCCCTGGCCAGCAACACGGCGGGAACACTTACTGGCAATCAGCGTGAGGCAGCTGCTCTGATAATTGGCAGCCAGGCCAATAGGAAACCTGCAGTAACATGGAAGAGCCAAACACACACGGGGCTGGTATCAACAGTCTCGGGCAGCCAATAGAGGCGAAGTTCGCCCGTATCAAACGAGCCGCCACGTCATTTCGCGTCTGTATTACTAGAGACCTGGAAACTTAGCGTTTTCTTTTGGTTGCAAGCTAGAATTCCAACGACCGTAAGTTTGTATCACTTTCGCGATTGACCTTTGACTTATTTGACACTTCCTTGAAGTCTCTGAACCAATAATGGAAGTGCAACAAACACAGACTTATATCACTTTAACAGCGAGCAGCTAATGAGCATCTGCTTTCTGCTTCAGTTCACAAATATTCTTGCAGGCTAGCCTACAGCTCAGTGAGCGCGGGAATTTTTCCCGTCTCTATGTAGTACTATTTACTGTGTGGTAACAGAGGCCCGATCGCGAAAGTAATAAACGTGTACAGGAATTTGAAATCTAATGTCTTCTGAAATGAATACACAAAATTTCCGGGCCTCTAACAGTATAGCAATGTCCATAAGTAGAGACCGAAAAAATTTGCGGGTTAACTGACCTATAGGCTAGCATCCATGAATATTATAATAATAATAATAATAATAATAATAATAATAATAATAATAATACTATATGTGCGTCAAACACACAACAGGTGTTCATTGGCTATTTACTGACATTGTGATACCACGCGATTGGACGTGCATACATTAGCTTCTTTATTGTTGACACAGCGCTCTCTGAAAAGTATCAAATAAGGCAAGAGCCAACTGCAAACATGACTCCAATTTTACAGTCGTTTCAATCCTAGTTTATGCCGAAGACTGAACGCGAATTTCTCAGGTTCCTATCTATATGCCAATCGAAAGTGAAAAGTTAATGTATTTTCCTAACCCTGTGAGTCACGGATGTGACTCAAGTATTTACTGCACGTCGTCTGACTCACCGAGCGACCTCGGGGCGGCTTCCTGCTGACGAGCAGCACAAGTCGGTATTTCACAGCAAGATAAATTTCTCAATTTAAGCACTAATAAAATAGATTTTTCTAATTGTTTTTGTATACACAAGTATTTTTATACAGAACTGTTCAACTCGAATGTTTTACAAATAAGATAATCTTATTTACTATTTGAGGGAATTAATAATAATAGTAATAATTCGTCTTTATTTGGCGCAGTTAAGGCAATTTTGCCTTCTCTTACATTGAACCTTACATATCACACACATTCTACAATTGACACTGTTTAAAAAAATTATAATAATAACACAGACACTTGAAAGAATCCTGCCAAGGGTTTCTATTATAGACTCTACCGATTCTGTGGATGTATGCAATTGCGATCGAATGTTGCCGTGATGCAGAAAAAAAACACAATACAAGAAAAATAAAATAACGTAACATATCACATTATGGTATGTATTATATAATATTATTACATACATACCTTTCCGGAAAGAAATATAGTCGTCTCCAGAAAGACGCCACGAAATTAAAAAAATTAATAATTTCAGCATAAATTGATTCCGGAACGGAATAATCGTATTATGAAGAAAGTCGACGAAAAATGCAGTATTCGTATGAAGAAGGACGACAAAAAATAAGAACGGTGAAATAAACCAACAAACTAAGGTGTATGAAAGATGGAGACAAAAATGGACGAGATCAACGATGACAACACAAATGACAAGACAGTACAGTTGACAGAGCTCAAATTCCCAAATCGTCGCATCTTTGTCTACTACGGAAGTCTGCTACTTTTCGTCTGTCTTTACAACTTTGGCACTTCAACGGGGAATTGGTGATATAAAAGACATTATGAAAATGTTGAAGTGTGATCTATAAAATGTACCGAGATGATGTCGACAAGGAGGCGAGGCCTGCGTGAGAAAAATTGCCCGGTCGCTGATTTGCCGGCTGAACTCCACAGTCCTGTATACATTATGTGCTAAGCTATTTATTGTTCATTTGCTGCCTCTAGAGTGTGTGGCCTGTGCACTGTTAGAAAAAATATCCGTGAAATTACGGAAAGTACAGGCAAAAAATTATCCAGAAATCTTCGTACATCAACAGACACTCAGTTTTTCTTGATAATGGAACCCTCCGTAAAATTATGGACATTCCGTTTTCCGCAAAAAAAAAAGTTCTTCAAATTACTGGTACTCCATTTTCTAGAACTACGACATATTCTTATTTCCAATGTTTTCTCGAGAATTTGACACACTATTTAGTACCCTGAAATATTTTCGAAATTGCTGGGATTCGAACCCACGACCTTTTGACTACTAGGCAGAGGTTTTAACGATTGTACGACAGTGAAAAGTTACAAATAAGCGAGTTCCATGCAGTTGTAAGATATCAACTTTATAAGAGACAACTTTTGTATTTGAAATCCTGTGTTTACAGAACTTTACTACTATCACTATGAGAAAAATATTTTGTTCTATATAAATTGGCAGCCAGGCATACCCGCTAGCGGGGATTCTTATTGGCTCAGTCAAATAGGGCAACAGCTCCACGTACAAGCGAAAGCCAGCCATCTTTTCATAAGCTGGACGTACGTTGAAGCCCAGCAAATAGTCAAGTTTTCCCGCGATAAACCATCATCTCTACTCTTGTGTTATTTTCGTTTAGCACCAGTGTGCATGCACATTAAATTTAGGAGTCATAGTGATCATCAATACCACATTAAAAAAAAAAAAAGAAACACAGTGAAATACGCTTTAAAATTGTAGAAACATATTTCCATGAATTTATGGAAAATTACGGTCAAACATCCGTAAACTGACAATACGGACGGATTTCCATAAACATTAAATTATGGAAGCCACTTCCGTAAAATTACAGTACTTTTCTGTAAATATTTCCGTGAATTTACGGAAATGTTTACAGTGTATGTAGTAGCCTACATATGCCAAGGAAGCGAGGAAGTTGATATCAGTCGGTTTGTTAATGGTTTAAAGATAATGGAATATCGCGGAATTTTTTTTGTGGTAACATACACCTGAAAATATTGTGTCTAGCTGTAGCACATGTGGTTAGTTGAACTCGTCCTGAAAAGTCTCAGTTTGTCACAGAACAACCACAGATATTTATTTGGTGGTGCCATAGAAGATTTCTTATTGTCTCAGACAAATAGGGCGGTTAATTCACGTAGACATGCCAGCCTGTAGCAGGAACAAATCTTCTGACATGTTGGCGGTACGTTTGAACCTAGCATGGAGTCAATATTTCCCACGATAAATAGCCATCTTTAAAACGGTGGCCACGTCCCTAGGTAACAGATGTGTGAAGAGCTTAGGTCGTTACCAGACTGTTCGAGAACTACTCAACGCGCATAAATGATATCTGCTTACGAACAGCACTTAAAGAACGTTACACGTGTGTAAACCCATTTAAGTATCACAAGCAAGCATTAAAGCATATTTTCTAGCTACCAAAAACGGTTACAATTGGTCATTTGCAGCCATTTTAACCACGAAAACCGCGGTACAAAATCTTTTAAAGAATATAGGAGAAAATAATACATATTTGTCTTTAATACTAAGTCTAAAGTGATAGTCACCACTGAATGTACCATAGAGGATAATTGTCGGCGAGAAGACTACATGTCACTTGTGACTTGCGCCTAGATGCTAGGGTGAGGTGTGATGCCCGTGCTGTGTCGTCCTTCTCGCCTCCGCACTTGAAGACCTCGAATGCACAATATACGTCCACTTAGACGGTCACTTAATGGTTCAACATCCAAAGTCTAATCGCGAAAGCAACTCATACGTACACGAATTACAAATCTAACATATCGAATTTCTTTGTATCTAGTTTCCACTGATTCTGCAGCGGCGGCAGGTGTGTTACAAGAGAGGACTGAAGCGTCTACATGTCGTATAGTCCACTGAACATGAAATAACTACAGACTACTAAACATTTTACGAACACTCAGTAATATGGGGCAGACCAGCGTATCAACGTCTGCAGTGTCAACTAGCACTTAACACTACCATGTACAGATCTCGATGACATCAGCCCTGTCGGTCATTGCTGAGGAGTTTCAACCAACTGAATCAATAAAAAAACTGGTAATATGTGAATATCCAGTCATTCCTAGAGCCACGGCTTTGTTGCCAACAAATTTAACACCATTTTTGTGCCAGTTGTTATGATTACCAAGAGCCTCGCCTGGAGGACGGGCTAGCGACGACGGCAGTGCAATCAGGTCAGGGATTGCACAAGACAAGGGCCTCAGCGATTCTCCCCACCAGCACTGAAGTGTGTCAATATAACTCAATGTATCGGGGGAAACGGGGTCTGTCTCCTTCAAGCCTTCCAGCCGTCACCAACTCGCCAGGATGGTCCTGGGTCGAGACCCACGACGTGCCGCCGTCCGTCGCTAGCCGACAATCATCATCAGCCTCCGGCATCATGCTAACGGTGAGGACTGTGTCCAAAGGGTCACCCATCATAGAGTAGAACAACATAAATATTTAAACAGCCGCTCCCCTCCAACCTAAATTATGTAGTACAACCGTGTAGTATTTGTAACTAACTTATGTACAGTGTCGTCTTCGCTAGCCCGTCCTCCAAGCGAAGTTCTTGGTAATCATAACACAGCGCATCCACAGTTCTGCTTCGTGATTATTGTCGCAGAGTGATTAATTCAGACACGTCCCTCATTGGACTGCATCAATTAGAATATGGTTACTGTAACACAATATGTCTGGTATTTGCCAGTAGAACCCAAAACAAGTGGGAGTTAAACTGTCCAATCACTGATCATGAAGCAGAGCTGCACATGTGCACACAAGGCACTGAAACCACTTCCACTTGATGCAAAAATCATTTTGCCATAAAATAGTGACTCATAATTAGAGGCACGATTATTTCGCGCATTGATTTCATGTCAGGTTGAACGTCAATAACGTACACTTCACTCCTCCTCCTGTGATTAGACGAGAGCGGTTTTAACACACATTTGACGACTGCAAGCCAGTTATAAAAAAGGAAACTAATCGTGGGGATATCACGTGCTACACGTTTGTACTGTTAGAAGCCAACGGATATTCGGCTTCAGCCGGTACACGTATAAACCTGAGAAGTCTAGGCTGTTGCCAGATGAATACGAGAAATACTCGTGCCTCTATTCATAACATTGATTCCCAATCAGAGTGCAGACATTCCAGTGAACATTTGCAGCTTACCAAAGGTTGTTCACTGATTTCATTTGTTGAAACTGTTCTATCATCCGGAATCAGTGTTAAATAACTTGAGACCGGAAAAATTCGTGTGTTCTCTGACCTGTAGTCTAACGTCCGAGAATATCTGTGTACTCAGCAGGCAGAAGCTTCTCATTAGATGTTTTCTGACTCTACGAAGTCACATGATACGGTCTGCATTTAGTTGCTTCTTCATTAATGGCTCCGCACTCTCCAAAAAGTGTCAAATAAGCCAAAAGCCAATCAAGAAAGTGTCACGAACTTACTGTTATTTGAATTCTCGCCTGTACCCAAAAGAAAAAACGAATTTTTTTCAAATCCCCCACTATAAGATCCTATGTTATGCCACTGAACAAATAGTAATACAGACGTGAAATGACATTTCGGCTTATTTGATACGGGCGAACTTTGCCTCTTATTGGCTGCCTGAGGCTGTTGAAACAGCCTCGTGTCCGTTTGGTTCTTGCATGTTACGTCAGGTTTCCTATTGGCCTGGCTGCCAGCTAGCAGGGTAGCCGCCTTACGCTGATTGGCGGTAGGAGTTTTCCCCCCACCCCCATGTTGCTGGCCAGGGAAGCCATTTTGCTGGCGTGTGTTAGCGAGTTTCACCATCCTACCGGCTATTTCACTTCTGTATTACGAAATTTTCTGTGATTGTGATAGATGTTGGAAGGTAAACCAGAAAGAGGTAGCAGCCAATGTTCGAACAGCTGAGGTGCGAGTGTACAGAGAAAGGTCTGTGGAAACTAACCAGCAGGTTATTGAACCTGTTAAGTTTTCCTGCTCATACTAATGAGCACTGCGCACAGAGGGGAATGCGATACGGTCACATCGCTTAGGTAGACGTCGTTACTAGAGACCGGAAAAATTCGCGGGTTCAGTGACTTGTAGGCAAGAATATTAGTGAAATCGTGCAGACAACAGCTGTATATTAGCTGCTCGCTGACACAGTGAAATGGGCCTGCATTCAGTTACATTTATATTATTAGCTCAGCTTCTTCCAGGAAGTGTCGAGTAAGTCAACGGTGTATTATGAACGTGATACAGACCTATAGTTGCTGGAACTCTAGCTTGAGCATAAAAAAACACGTGAAATTTTCAAGTCTCTAGTCATTACTTGGAAGCGTGTTCCTTTTAGGGCGGTAACCGTACGACAGTAGCATTAATACAACCCCTTCTCCTGAAAGAAATATTTCAGCCAATTTAAAAAATATTTGTGTGCTGCATATAGCTTGCTGGATGTTTAAAATGCACTTTTTGTCTGAACTGATTGGGATCGAGTCAAATTAGAGTGCATTTTTAAAATGTTCCAACTTTTGTGTACGAGAAGTTCAAAAGAGCTGTGTTGGCAAACAGCTAGAATGTTTTATTAATAAGTCGTAATATGGGACCAGCAGAATTCACGTTACTATTTGGTAGCACACTAGAATCCACTGAGCTGTACATATCAGTGTACAACCTGTGGTTACATTAGCCACGAGCCTCTATGTGATGTCATTACAGTGTGAGACTACTTTACAGTTGATTGGTCAATATACTGTGGAACTAATTAAATTTCGCGGATTCGATTACCTACATGTTAGACTGCACTATCCTATGCATACTCAAGCCCCGGCAATTTGTCCATTAGCTGCTACTCACTGGAACAGAGTAGAATGAACGAATGTACGGGACTTGAATGTGCATAGGACAATAGATTCTAGCATGTAGGTCATTGAATCCACGAAATTTTCCAGTCCCTACCTATAGGTCAGTGAATTCGCGAATTTTTAAGGACGCTACACTGAGAAAAAAAAAAGATTTGTTCCCACAAACTAAATATATTTATTTGCAATACATTTGTTTGCTCTAAACAATACTTTGTTGTTTCAACAATTCAGCAGTTTTAAACGTAGCGATACAGTTTACTGAACCAAATTATGTGTTTAAAAAAATTTAGATCAAACAAAAATTTTGCTTGTAGACTAAGTCAATCACTAGGGCCCGGCAGTTTTCGCGAAAAGATTTTTGCCCCACTTCGTTTCAATGTCTTACGTGCACACCTGCAGTTCAACTTCATGGTTATTGGCAGAGTGTTTTTGTGCAGAGTTATTATTAATTTGACTGTGCCAATCAGTACATGGATAACTGTGACACAACACGTCTGTGATTTGCGGGTTTAACCTCCAGACGTTGTATGTTACGGCATCCAATCACTGACCACAAAGCATGAGATGCAGGTGCGCACGTAAGACACTGAAACAAAGTGGGGCAAAAACCTTTTCGAGAAAACTACCGGACCCTATCAATCACACATTTCGTACAACCAAACACATTGTGACAGTTCAACAACAAAGTAATTTGTTTATTTTTACGTGACACATTTTGAATGCTGAATTTGTTGCATGGAACAAAGACTTGGTTGGAATTAAAAACACCGCTTGTTTCGTTTCGGCCACCTAAGTTGGCTATCCGCAGTAACTTTGGCGATCGTACCACGTATTGTTAGACGAAAATATTTAAGGAAGGGAATACAGACATTCTATACGATTTGGGATTAAACTTTTATACGGTTTTGGATGCTTTTTCCGCCTAAAATACTTTATGGTAATTAAACTAATCATCTCTTTCTTTTGCGTTTGCAATTTTTTTTTTTGGGCTCTGTAACGTGTCGTGGCTAGGTTAACCTCTTGAAGTTTATTTTTTCGGTTTATTGAAAGTAAACATAATTCTTTGTCACGTTGCAGGTTAGTTTTTCGCTGTGACTATTTGGAGGAGTAAATAGTAAACACAGATCTTTTAGAAGAAAATCAATCTAGTCATGAATTTTATTATCAAACTTTTCTTGTACCTTCTTGTTAGTCTTGTGTACACTCTTTCTTCCGGCAGTAAGTCGACAGGTGAACATATGGCATGGTATCGCGGTAAATGTGTTAACTTGTTTAAATGTAAGGTTTGCTATTGGTTAGAAGGCTTCAAGGACGAGTTTAAAAAACAGCGTTAGAACTTTATATGTATATTGGTGTTGAACCCAGATTTAAGTGAAAAGATTTTTGCACCAAGTTGTTTCAGTGCCTTACGCGCACACCTGTACTTCTCTTTCATAGTCATCGTCTTTGTGCTGAGGTGTCTTCGTTTGTGCCAGTAAGAATGTGGCTACTGAGGCACGACACGTCTATGACTTTCTGTTAAACCCAAAGATGCTGCGAGTTAAACAGCAAATAATTGAGGAGTTTTCCGGAAGATGGGCACATAAGCGAAAATGGCGTTTTGAGATATTGAGGTTTAAATATTTTTATTTTAGTATTCTAGCAATACAAATGATGGTGGTTACATAGTGCCAGTAAGCACAACTGGCAGATAGTGAAATCTTATTATTTAATGAATTAAAAAGTACTTAAGATTGACATTACATATT
>PNEQ01125498.1:6513-42518 GCA_003012365.1 Medauroidea extradentata | reverse complement strand
CATACGTTCTATTTACACTCATTACATGTGCAAAGCTAATGCTAGTGTTGATCTATACGCTAGATACCCACACCCCCATTAATGTTAACGTACAGATCATTTCTGATTACGTTATACGTTACAAAAAAAATTGTAATATGGACCCTATACCGACTTTTCAGCGTATTGGTTAAATAACACATATTGCAGTATTACAATACTCAATCTGCAGGTGCTCCTCGGAATGTGTATGTGCCTGAAGACGGGGACAGATTGCAGTCTCCAAAACGTCTCATTTTGTTTTGTCGCAAGAAAGCCATTGTGTTCGTTTGTATTTTCTTTGTCTTACTGTCCACAGTTACTGTGCTATTTGTTTCCGATCGCTTTCTCAAGGTGTCTGTGTTTCTGCTGTGTCGTGTACATCCATTTTTTGTCCGGTTTGATTTGTCTGTCTGTTGTAATTGGTTTTCGTCAGTTTTTTGCACTTACTGACGGAATTCATTTTGTGAAATAATATATTTATTAATTATTTCGTTTGTTATTTGATGCTGGGGTGCTTGTTTGTGTTATTTCCTTTAAATCATGGACTGAATTCCTTGTGGAGTTGTATATGTTTACCTTGGTTTGCCAGTTGCAATCAGTCTTTTTGTTAGTTGACTTGTTTTGATAGAGTGTAATCTCTGGTTTTCTGTGATACACCATTTGCTTCAATGGCTCATATTATCCAACAAAACACTTCACTTTATCATACACTCCCACTGCTAAAATCATTCAAGCATCACATCTCTACTATCCATTCAATCGCACCTTAACAGCGAGGTGTGAGGCTGAAGTGAGGTGAGTTAGGATCAGTGGGTAAATGAGAGGGCGAAAGAAATGGGAGTACCCTGAGCAAATACTCCCGCTTACATCAACGTCCGCAGCGTTTACCATATACAACAATCGGGATATTTCTCACTGGGAATGGAATGAGATTCATCACGGCGGAAGGCGAGTTATCTGACTACGTAACCTCCTCCCCCTCCCTTCTTTATAGTCTGTAAAGCCATTCACGAAGTGCCACGAGCTGGAGAAGGATAGGTTATCTGCAACGTGACCAGATATTGACAATGAACGCTTCATGAACGCTTGAAATGATGTTCACAGTTTTAATGTGCCGGAAGTGAACAAAAGACATACATTTGATTTTTTCGCTTAATGCGACGTCCACAGTACATCTTTTACACGTTATTTTATTTATATTTAAATGTTATATTCCTTTCGCTCTTGTTTCTTCGATATTTTGTACACATTTAATTTCGTTCCACTTCTTTTTGGCGTTAGTTATATTAACTACTTATATTTTCTCCGCCAAATGACGACTTTCGTCTTCTAACCGTCTCTTACTCTGCTCGACAGCAATGTAAGTGAGGAGCTGATCTAGGAGCTGTCACGTAAATATTGCATCATGAGTAAACGTCACTCGGCTTACAATTGGAACACCTTCAACTGATATTTTCGCTTACCTACCCTACCCTTGTGAACTTTCGCAAACGTCTTTAGATTTAATTATGTGTCTCTGTTCTGCCATCCAGTGTGGATAGTGTAAAATAGCAAGAACATGTATCACGTGGCCTTCAGACGGACTTAAACACGGAAAAGTGTTACAGTGCTAGGGATGAGAGCACATGATCATGGCCGACACTATAGACGGCGATCATACGTGAGATGAGTGAGTGCTTGTCCACTCCAAGGCTACTTGCGTCGGCTTTGTTCTCCAAACTACTCAGACTGTCCTGCAGTGAGCTGCAGTAAGGTTTATTCTACTACATGTTGGTAAGAAACTATGTTTTCTTATGGGAAAGTTGGCACAAGGAAAAATTATGCCGCTATTCGTGCTGTTATCGCTAACAAACATAATAAAATAAGAAACCATAGCAAAATTAAATTTAACCTGGCTTGACAAAGAGGTAGGAAATGTAATTTAATTTTAAATGAAAAAACAAACCAATTTCGGATTTTAAATTATCCACTTCACGTAACTTAATATTAATGAAAGCCATGTGATTGGTCAATTTAACCCCTTACCGATATCAATGCGACAAGCGATAGTAATTGTCCCTAGCAAAACTTTTAACGAAAATATTTCTAACACGTTTCTAAATAGTAAAATCAACTTAAGCAGCATGTATCCCTACCTGTACGCGGAACTAGAATGTTCTTACCAGTAATCTCTGGAAACTAGCCTAATATTTAAAAACATTTTAACAGAAAAATGTGTTATGCTTGAAACGAACCGAAAGAAGCACTGTAATGCCTTTAAATTATTAAGGAATGGTTGACTTTCAGTGTTTTATGAGCAGCAGTGTTGGTATTCCAGTTTCACGACTAAGCCGTTTACGTAAAGAAAAAAAATGCGTGGTGGGATCAACGAGTGCACAAAATATGCTTCAATGAATTTGTAACACACTAACACGTTTTGTGAAGATATAAACCGAATGAAAAACATTTTCCTCCACGCCAGTTTTCCCAACACTCCGTCTTCCATACATTAGTTTCAACACTGTTGCATGTATAACTTATGACATGCAATCATTTATAACAATACCACGTATTATTTTAACTGTAATTTAAAAGTTAGTCAAGTCTGTTGTTATTTTCGCAGCAGAGAATATTTGACGTAGTTATGTGTCTACTCTTAGTATTTTAGTGACGCAGAGATAATAGTATTCTGTAACAACTGTTGACACACGTGCCACAATCCTGTTACAAGACACTATTTGTTATTATGGTACACAATATCTCACAGTAAAATATAATTGTTGTTATTTTCTCATTACTCTGCCGATAATGCTGTCTTTGTATTATCTATAGTGATAATATTTCTTATTGTCATCTGACAGTACAATTGTATTTAACACTGGTTGCAAGTGAAAATTATGCAGCGAGAATAACCTCTTATTTGAGCAGAACAAAGGAGAAATTATTATTCAGTTGTTGTAAGAGTAAGTGATTTGTATGATGAGCGTTCACAAAAGAAACACTTTCAAAATACAAACGCCGCGTGTGTTCTACACATTTTGCTAATATTTAAGCTGACGCTCACTATACTTAAATTGTTTTACGCTTGATTCCAAAAGTGCCGAGTCATTGACAATCAGCTATATTTAACTGTTATTTCCTCGATGCAAGAGCGAACAATACATAACTAAAGAAATGCCGTGCCTGCAGAAATACTGCACGTATTGCTTTGCTGTGTCTACCACGTCATTGTGATTCGTGCAGAATTGCGAAATTATGCATTCCAACAAACAGTGAACACCAAATACGCACTTCACTAGATTTGTAACATAACAGCAGTGTCCACGAAAATAGCATGTACTTACTGCATGTTAAAAAACGAACATGTTTCTGATCGACGTAATTAACACCTTAATATAGTACCTCGGGTATATATACTTGCTCATGTGGTGAAATATACTGTAAGTTGGCCGATTTTCTCGTAGATTTGCCGTTTCTCCTACACCTTCATTTCTGCGCTGATTATTTCTCACTTAATACCAACTCTTTTCAGCAATGCAAACCTCGCGGATTCAATGACTCGCAAGCTAGAATCCATTGTCCTATGCATATTCAAGCCCCGTATATTTGTTCATTGTGTGTTGTTCCACTGAGTAGCAGCTAGTGGACAAATAGTTGAGGCTTGAGTATGCACAGGACATTGAATCCTCGAAATTTTCCAGCCCCTACTGACAAGCGACAAGCTCTCATCAGAATCTCTTCACTTCACTTGTTTATAGTCGGTCCTGATAACAGATAACGTTCCTTTCAACATGCCCTTATTGGCTGATGCTGAGCACCAGTCAACTTATAGCTGGTTAGTGCTGCCCAGAAACTTCCTGACTTCTTAAGCTTAAACGTAATATAATCGCAACTGGAGATTAGAACAAATGAAAACTAAACTGTAAACACGCAAACATACTCTGTATGAAATAAATGCTCTTTTTATGTAATATAACGTTCGCAAGAATTTAATAATAAAGTGCTGATATAATTTTCATTCAGTAACATGCGAGAGTTGTTTACTGACACAGTAATACTACATCATTGGGCCTGCATTCAGTTTGCTTCTTTATTATTATCTTAGCGTTCTCCAAGATATGTCAAAAAGGTCAAAGACCAACTGCGAAAGTGACATGAAATTACAGTTGTTTGAAACCTAGCCTGTGTCCAGTAGAGAACGCTAATTTTTCAGGCCCCTATTAGTTGGTGACATCATGAAAAGCAGTTAAGCCAATCAGAGCCGGCCAGCCACCTGCACTACCGCCAGCAATATTAGTTCTGTCAGGGCTCACTCAATAGCGGGGCGTGTTGTACTGCAAGGTAGATAACTAACCTGAGGTGTTTGAGTAGACGGGACGATGGCGGAAGTTGCAACAGTTCAGACAGGAAGTGGAACATGTCTCGTAGTGCGTCTCGCTGCATACCGTGCATCCAGCCGAAGTAATAGACCGCTTCCTTCACCGTGAACTCCCCCACCACCGCGTTCTCCTGCATCTCACACACACACACACACACACACACTTATTACATAATACAAGTCAAGTGTCTAATTCATAAATGTGCAGGTTGGACCAGAATAATGGGGAAAATTTGGAGCGTATGAAGGCAGTCGTGTACAGTTGGCAGCGCTGAAAGACTATGAGAATGAAGGCGTTTACGTAATTGTAAACTTCAGCATCTAACTTAAACATTTGTCTCTACGGTATATTTCAATAAATGGCTTCTTATGGAGTCTCGCAAAATGTCGTTGCCAAAGCTAAAGTCAAGCAGCCTTGACTTGCGTTTCCAATTATCTGAAAACCTAAGTCAAAGTCAAGATGGCCGTTCGCAATGAACCAGCTGACTATGTATGTTATATTGAAAAATTATTTTGCTGAGTATCGTTCTATTCTCCAATACTAATATTTCATGATAAATGTAATAGGTGTGTCTTAAATGTACTCAAAAATCTTGTAAATAGTTTTGTCAATTGATGGCGTTGCTTGTGTTCTGCAAAAGAAATGGAAAATATTGATGATTGGGAATATTTTTGGAATAGTTACGTGATATGCTTTTATGGTACGTATATAATGATTTATATCAGAACATTTCCATTTCAAAAAACACATTCTCTTTCGTTTTTCACCTTTTGGTAGTTTACATTTACGTTTGAATTGCGTATTAACGAAATACTTAGTAACGGAAACGCAAAATAAATGTTAAATTATTCAGTTGTGTACGGGCCTTGAGGCAGAGAACATGTTGCCATTAAGTAACGATGGAATAGCAGAGCGGTTCAGAACGTGCATTTGCCAAGAAGGCGTTTTACACGAACGGGGATAGTTAGGCTGCTGCGCGCAGGGAACTTCGACACTGCAACATAGGGCGTCCAGATTCGTGTTCCAACGAGCCATACTATTAAATCATAGTTTCTAGGAGACGGGTTGTTTATGAGGCAGTTATATTTGTTAACTGGATGAAATTTTCTGGTCGTACTTTTATAGATGCAGATGATGTCTGTCAAAGAATACTACATAGAAAATGTAAACTTAAATAAGCAGTGTGTGCTTTAGGCAACAGGACAAATACACAACATAGAATTCCATAAGTGGAGTATGATTAAATACATTAAGGACACCAAATAAGAAAGAAAAAGAAACAAAACAAGACACGGCCAAAGCAAACAACACAGGATGGAGGCCTGCTTTGGCAAAAGAACAAGCAGATAAAACATACGAATTACAAAAAAAAAAAAAACACAACGATGAGACAAAACAAAACACAGCAGTTTTTCAGACACGAACAGAAAAACATGACACTGATGGACATCTGCTTCGTAATAGCGCATGTTTGAAAAAAAGCTGAACTCAATTATGCACTTTCATTGCACAGCTCTTTTTAAGATCATATTTATTTGTTGACGTGACATTGAAATGTGCTTCGTAAGATACCCACGCGTTGTCAAGAAAACCGGGTTCGTCATTTATATTTTTTCTCATTATTTCGTCATGGAACCGCTTCCGCATTCACTAATCATTAGATTCAACTCCTGCACAAGTTGGATTTTATATGCATGACAATTTAAATCCTGGTGGAGTATACAGCGAACGGTTGACCGGCTGAGTTGCAATGCTGATGTGTTTCCGAGCTGAACGTCGAGGACTGCGTGTACAAACGAAGCCAGAACAACTTCGATATTCTCTGATGTTCGTTGTTTGCATGGAGTTCCTGAGTACATCATCTTGAGTACTGAACCCGTCTCCTCGAAACTGATGTGATAACCTATGGCACGATATAACACGATCCTGACGTTGAAGTGTCGACTAAGTTCCCTGCTCGCGGCAGTCAAACTGTCCCCAGATTTATCAAACGCCTTCACGGAAAATGCACGTTGTAAACCACTCCATTGTTGCATAATTACTAAAAGGCAACTTCTTTTCTGCCTCATTCGCACTGTCTCGTGCCGATGCTACAAAGTATTTCAAAATTTCTCATTTTTATGGTCCATCCTATATATTTCCACCAAATAATATTAGTTTTATAGGCGATACTTGTGAGAACATGTTCCTCTCATGAAAATATTTTTAGCAGGCATAGTAGGCCTATACACTTAACGGCATGTCGAAAGTCAAAATTTGCATGTTACGCCCAACATAAAGCAACGGATTTAATGAAATAAAATAATTTACCCAGAAAGTAGATGTAAAGGGCAACATGATAGGAATCATGAATACATAAAACAACATATTTTATGTCTGAGAGAAATACCAAAAATTACATAATTTGTAACGAAAAGTATTGACATAATTGCTGCACTAAAAATAGGAATTCTTATCAAGAAAATATTTTGTTCTTAGAAAATAGCAGCATTTCTCCGCATTACAACGAGCAGTCGATTTGTTGTGGTGTAGTGTGTCGGTGGTAACGAGTTCACATCCCCTTCTACGACGAGACTAGCTGTCATGGCGATTTGCCGAGTTGCACTATAAGAACTGATAGTTGCGTGACTTTTTTTTGCAACGCCCGTGGGTGACTGAATCAAATATCTGACGGCAGCCCATCATAAACCGACACGACACGCTCTGTTGTGTGGCTGAGGCATTAATGAGAATGTTTTTGTCACACAAAACTATTAAAAGTGATATTGCTGATGTGACGATTGTAATGAACTCTTGAACGACTTTAATACTGGTTATACTTAAGTGAGTGATAGTCACCATCTTTAAATTTCGTATTTGTGTTAAAATATTTCTTCTTGGTAATTTTTTGGGTCTTTAGCCTTATTACTGAATAGAATACATACTGAGAGAATTTTAGGCATTGTAAATATATTTTTATCGTTACTGTTGTTACATAGAACTGCAGCATACAATTCTTATTACTTTCTTAGCTGCAAATCGATATCTAATAACAGTAACGGAAAATTAAGAGTTATGGTGTTTAAGATTCTAGCAATATGTATTCTGTTCCGTAGTTAGGTTTAAAAGATCCAAAATTTTACCCAGAAGAAAAGTTACGACACAAAGTACAAAAGATTTAAGATTGTGACTATCACTCACTCTTAAGCAAGTTCATACGACGCAAGATGAGTTTCGTACCAAGACTTGTATGTAAAAAGTAGTACAATAATATGTCAGGGATATCTATTCAAACGAGTTCACACACATGTACAATACACCACAATGTTCAATCTTGGTCCCAGAAATAGTTTAACGTTACAGTGCGTACCGCCTAATCAAATACCTCTCGCCTGGTACGTAACTGTCAATAATAGCTACGATGCCGCTCCGTAGTAGCACGATTCAACCCGCGCTATACATTGTGCTTCATGTAATGTGAACTGTAGCGCAGAAACTGTGCATCTTTGTCCCCATGTTCCCAGTAATAAGTTTTGTCCGTCTATATGTGATCATTACCCCAAAACACTGACGCGCAACTTTTCAGCATCCTGTACATTAATTACTAACCTCTTGAGCGAAGGTAAATCATATTTTTCAATTGCGACACCCGACAAAGAGGTGGGAGTTTAATGAAGACGAATTAAATTGTGTTGTCAGTAAGTACACGGATTATTTCGCGAATTCAATTATTAGCCCTTTTGTAGATACGCCTATTTTATTATATTTACGTTTTAGGTTATACATAGCGAAATTATGGCGTACGTCTTTTCTTACATTTAACCATGATAACGTTACTAATAAACAATTAAAAATATTAACAATTACAAACTGATGAAACTTGCCTTAACAAATGCAGCTAAATCTAAATTTTAGAAAAAAAAATTGCTTAACAAAAATTAATTTTATATAAAATAGTATAAAGGAAAGGAAAATTAATCGCTTATATTCTAATAACATACATTCTAATACAAGCACTTTAAAGTAACAACGTTTGTTTTAATATAAAATCACACGTTAAAGCCATTGTTTCAAGTACTTTGGTTACTTAAATGAATAACCAGTTTAACAAATATAAATTATCAGTGGAATGTTTACTTGTTGCCAACATGTTTGTAACTACGGCGTTTTCTAGGCCATGTGATCCAGTTGTAAAAGTGGCCAAAATTTATATATATTTGTCTTTAAATTGTCCTTAAGAGGCCTATATACCTGGCCCCTTGAACGGCATTGTGACATACCACGTTTATTCTCTTCTAAGCGAACCCAGGTAAATTATTCCCAATATGTTTATTTACAAAAATAAAACACACTTGAAAGTATGTTTCTATAACTTAAACATGCTGCACGCTTGTTAGAAACATAAGTTTTAGGGCCCCTGGAAATCGCTAAAAAACTGTTTTTTTTTCTTTGAGACTACTCTAACTACAAAAATACCACCTTGATGCGTAAAACACATCACTAGAAGTATGCATAGTATTTTACTACATACTTTGCACAAATAAAATGGTAGGATTGCCGCTTAAATCTCTTAGAACAAAGAGAAAAATTAAACAACTGCACGCCAGTTTGGCGCGCCGCAAATAGATTTAATGTGGTTGCCATGTAGTGTGACAAGCAGAACCTATTCGCTCCACTCACTCCAAGCTAGAAAGCTGGAAAATTACATTCGGTACATAGACTTCTTAAAGGGATTCACATGTTCAGCCATAAACTCACGTCTGAACAAGCAGACATTCACAGTTAGCCCTGCAGTAAATTGTAGCATATGTCTCGTAGCGCCTGTAAGTAGGCCACCATCGGCATACGAGGCTAAAGCTGGTTGCATATGTCCTAGGCGCCATAGCTTGCTTCTACACAAGAATGTAAGTACAGTACAGCGTAGATATCGAAGGGTTGTGACCACCTATTCTAGTTCAGACACATGCCAGCTAGAGCGTACTCGTTGATGCTATGAAACTCTGTGAGTACCTATACTTGGGTTCACAGCTACAACCTGGTAAATATAGGTTCATTTTTAAACTACGTCAGATAAATAACATTTATTCTGTTTTATAAGAGAGGCAGGTATCTATACTCTTTGACTTTCCTACTGAAGTTATGAAGCTTTGCGAAGTGTAGTACACTAGAGCTTGACGCCGTGGCGCGCCGTGTCGATAACTAGGTCATCAAAAATGGGACCAGCTATTATGTATTTCAGTTAATTTTGTTAAACACGCTAAATTATGTTACTTGCATAAAACATATACGTCACAATAAAAACTAAGCAGAATGCCAACTGAAGCGTAGACTTACTGTACATTGCTCTGGCTTATTGTGAACTCGTTATCTTTATCAGATGTATATAATTGTATGCAATAGCAGAGACACGAAAGCCAACTTGCTTTAAATCTGATATTTTCACGCCGTAAATCACTTACAGTGCCTTGACGGGCTGAGACATTGAGAACGTCTATGTTTACCCAAAACAAACATACAATACAAACGCAAAGGATACAATATACAATACACATTATCGAATTAAGTAAAGTGAACCAGACATGGCTTGTATTGAGTAGCATTTCGAACGTTTGTAAGAAGTGATTTCACAAAGTCATATACTGTAAAGTATTAATGAAAATGTCTTGACCTGATGTCGAACCCGTATTCTCTCTAACACCAGTGCATTGTTTTACCTCTGCGCTCCCTCGTATAGTTTCTGTAAAATAGATCATTGCAACACGTCTCCAGCGTTTCACACAAGCAAATTAATTAGGTATGTGGAACAGTAAGTTGTAGCGCCTCCAACAGCTGCAACCAACACTACAATAGCAAGGTGTTGGTTGCCTGCTCTCAGGCGCTATAGGACACAACTTCAGAATCAAGGAGCATATAAGGACAGAGTTGGCACACCAGGTTAAGCCTTGCGTCTTATTTTCTGGGTAGTTTTGGCCTCTAAACAATAAAATGTTGCCAATCGTGCAGCTCGAAATCATACAAGTAATCACCTGCTTAATTTAGAATTTACTTTTCTAATCGTTAGTAAGCAATGCTTAGAAAACACTATTATATACTCTCTTCTGTGTAAATAATTTAAAATTTCATTAATTTATGAACATTTTCAGTAACTTTACTTTTCGAAAGATTTTGTCACTGTCCCTACAAATGACCATCGTTAAAAGCGTCATGTTGTTGTTTTAAAAATTTAATAACGCGTGATTTTAACATTTCTTGAGATATGTTCATGTATATAAATATACGTTTAAGTATTTTATTCGTAAGTATCTAAAGTGGCATGAGATTGTAAAACAATTTTGTGGAAAATGTTTCAGTTAAGGTATTCGCAACAAGGCACTCAATATTTTATTACACACATTATTCGTAATGTACATCCAATACTGCACACATAAGAAATGATACTGTAAATATATCAAACACTAAAAACTCGCTTTCATATTAACATGTTTTAAGGCAATGACAACCTAGAAAACGCGGTATTTCACACATCCCACACGTGGTAACGGACAGCTTTAATAGAATCGAAACGCTCAGGCTCACAAACCCAAGGAGCAAAAATGTTTTACTATATTACATGTTTAAACGGAAACTATTTTCTGTCTTATAATACTTATATATGTCTTATAGATGTAAAACAAACACAATATTACACATGAATTGTGAACATTTTGCCAAAAAAATGTTTGCAATTCATTTTGTTGCATTTTTTCGGAGTCATCACAATGTTGGTAACAAACAGTCGTTAGTGTTCAACAAGGAGATCGTAGAACCTATCTAGTGTCAGACCCCAGTTCAAAACACTGACTTGCGCGTATGATAAAAATGTTCCTGTTTTCGTCCTTTCTACAGGCCCTGAGTGTCAGGAACCTTTTTGTAAACCACAAAACGTGAAAATACTTTTTTTTAACGTAGTTAAGTTTCTATTCCGGTTTAAAAACGCTTGCGGTATTTATATAATCACATACCAAAGAACGTAATACGGACTTGAATCAAGAACTTTGCGCCAAAATTATGATCGTACCAGACTGAGTCTGTTCCTAAATGACATGTAAATGAGTATCGTGTTGAACGTACATCGACGACAAATGCACGCGGTCTCCAGTTATATGTTTTAACCGTAGATTTTCTGTTTACATGTTGTGTTTTTACCGTATCTGGTAAAGTATAGAACATTTGTAAACATTTCGGTTTCCTATTAAACGTTCAGGATTTGTTAGAAAAGTAAAAATAAGTACTCAAATTTTTTACTCGAATGTGAAGCAAAATTACCATATATACAAAGGCTTCATGTTGTGTAATTTATTACAAATAATTGTATTTCAGTTCTACCAAATTTATTTCTTGCAAATATCAGCCAGAAAACTGAAATCTATTTTAATGGAACCTAAGTTTACATAGCAACAGAATCGTACTTAGCACAGATTGAATACTAAATTTGATTTTAAAATAACGGCACAGTTTAGCATAAATTTCAATTTAAAATGTAAATACTCGATAATCACTCATCCAATAGAAAGGAATTAATTAAAGAAAGTTAATTCTTACAATATTTACTGACTTTTCAGTTAGTTAAGATTTACTCTTTACGAAGACTAACTGCAAGCCTAATTTTCTTTCGGATAATACATTTTTGGTGTCCGATAAATTTCCAGTAAGAAACGTCCGTTTTTAGGAACAAGGCAAATTTTATTTTATCACTGAGTTAATGCATTAAATGACCGAAAGAACATCGTGTTTGCAACAATTAGGTAACATTAGCCCCCGTTTTCATACTGTGGTTTGAAGAACAGCTACATAAAAGGGAAATTGTCTCAGAAGACCTACGAATAAACCCAAGAAGTTAATGAATATAAATGAGAACCTGCACCCATAGATGTGTTCTAAATGTATGAAAACTGGGAATATAATGGTGACAAGCATTAACAAAAACATTCAGACGTGGCACTATCAACATTAAATGCGATTACATGCACACATATTATCAAGCTGTTTTAATTTGTTTGTATGGTATGCAACCTGCCCTGACAAAACGAGGGTTGCTTACCACATGATAGTCACACGATGTCACGTGTTTCTTACCCAGCTTAAGAGTGCTACTGCATCCAAGATGAATACGTCTAGCAAGGTTGGAGAAGTTCCAGGTAATGAATGACCAATTGGTGTCCTTTGTCAAGTGCAATCTCTTTATCGCTTGACATTACCACAAATAATTGTCGCCACACCTGATATTTAGATACACTGGAAAGTAACTAAAATATTTAACGTAGTCTGCAATAAACTGTAGTATCTCAATTGAAACACGTGTGAGCAGTTTTCTGGCAAATCACACACGTTGTGTGTTAAAACTGTACAGTTCTAATTGGGTTTGTTGAAGAGGGACACGGTGCTTCATATAAACGATAGTCAATATAGATGTAAAACCAGTGTTATACATAGCATGTTGGAGTCTATCAAACAATCTATTTTTCCCGCGACGTACCAGTGTTTCTACTGATATTTTCTGTATGGAACAGGAATCTTCACAGTCAACTGTACTCTCTGGCGTCAACTGACTCCAGACTTTGAAGAGCACCAAGGCAGTGCGGGTCGATGTGGATTTGTGCATGTAGGAATCTTGTCAGGCGATGCTGTTGGCCGTCCGGTTTTCTCAGGAGCCTCCCAGTTACCCCACCCTTCATTAATGCGTCTCTTGTCTCCTTTCACCAGAGCTAAAAAAGTAAACTTTGAACGCTGACGAAAATCTCTTCACTCACGTAGTTTGAAAAGGCCGTATTTCGTCAAGTTGAAAACACGATGTTCAAGAGATCACGCTGTTTTGTGAAACTTGAGTGAACTTTTACATTTGTGTGGATAATTAATTTGTACTATACACGTTGTACAAGTTTAATACATTTCAAGTCAACAATCTTGCTTTAAAAATGAACCAGAGGTCCCTGATCCACTGTGTTTATATGTATGTATGTGTGTATATAGGCCTACATATATGTATATATAAGGACAATGGTATATGTATGTATACATATTATATAATACATTATTAAATACATATGTGTGTATATATGTATGTATGTGTGTATGTACGTATAATATCGATAGACTCCGACACCGTTTGACCAATCACCCATGAAACATGGCACACACACGTATTTTTTTTCCGTGGAGGATGTTTCTATGTTATCAATGTACTCTAACTCGCCAACTGTCCACTAGATGGGGCTGCACCGCATCAGGTTCTATACTGTTCCACCTGTGACATTCTGTAACATATGTGTTCCTGCGCCATTCGTCCGACCGCGATGAAACTTAGTAAGTTGTTGTGTACGTGGCCGCAAAGGTACCTGCCGAAAAAAAATTACACTTTGACGGGATGGAGCTGAAGGAGAAAAAACACGGCAGGAAGCCAAAGTGCCAAAAAATACTAAAAATATCTTTGGTTTGGTGTTGAGCGTGCGCTCGTGAAAGCTTCAGCAAAATAAAATATACTTTGGTGGGACTTAAGTAGAGAGGGCTGAACGTATATTTAATAAAAATATAAATAAAAAGGGACATTACAACACGTGCCGGGTACCTACAGGTAGTACAATATTTTTTGCCTTGCATTCTGACTGATTTTACTCAAATGTTATATTAGGTTCCTTATAACTTACGTAAATTTTGATAATTACTGTACGATGACGTGTACCTTTCTCGTCCGTGAAGAGAATCTCGTGGATCAACAATCGGAAAGGGATAGAGAAAAAACGCTTTTTTTTGGAGGACACATAAAGTTTGCCAATTTAGACCTCACAGAGAATACATCATTATTTTTTGGCATTACAGAACTTTATTTTAAAAAATTGGTGTGATTCGTAATGACAAACTATTTTGTGAAGACCGCAAAGTGATTTTTCAGTGCAGTGCGAGGAAAGTAATGCTGTTCGTAAAACGAGAGCTTTGCCCAAATTGTTAATAGAATAAATAAATTTGTTTTGTAGAGAATTACAAACCATTTTACCACTAAAGAGCTTGTACTGAACGTACGAATAATGTATTTTTCAGCGTTTGCTCAGTAAAAGAAAAATAAATAATTTTCATTTTACTCGCCCTCGTGAATTTCTAAAAATCTTGAACCATTGTTTACATTCGCAATGATTGTAGACTTTCCCTACATTAAACACATATGTATTTGTTTAAACGCGCAATGTTTGTGCAGATTCCTTCATTAAACACAAATTTATTTGGGTCCTACGAGAAATTCTAACCAAACATACATTTTAATATCTCCACAGTTCCCTGCTTCTTGCAACATTCTTTTCTTGTCTTATCAGGAGTAAAAAAATGTTTTCATTTTTTTCTGTAAATATTTCCACGAAAAATCTGAAATTCAATTACTAATTTTGGTAACTGTTAATGTTCTCTGACTTTTCAGATAAAGTAATGTTTTTTGCCCCGATGTTTTTGGAGGTGGGAACAAACTGCGTCTGTCTTCACTGCAACACGTGACATTTATTTTTAATGCAATTTTCCACGTCCCTGAGACGACAATTCCCACTTAAACTGTGCGCCCAAGGCTTTGCGCAAACCGCATACTAGTGTTTATACAGCTGACATTACACAACAAATTACAATTGCGTGACAGAAGTAATTAAACATTTGCGTTAATACAACATTTTTTTTATGCGCCAAGTATTTTACCACATCAGTTTTGACTGTAAGATAATCCAGGGTCGCACCGAAATGGTGGGATCCGCCTGGTCCAATCCCACCCCTTTTTTTTTCAGATCTATGAAGTTATTACAATCTGTATTTAGACAGTTTTGGTACTTGTATCTAACAATTAATAGTTATTGCCGCAACTTACAGCGGAATCTGTAACATATACTCCATTTCTTATTGTGTTTATTAATGTAAAGAAAAATAATATCACTGTCCTTTTCCAAAAGCATGCCAGCAAAGTGTGTGTGCGATGAAAATAGAAGGCTTCATTTTTTCCCTTTCTTCATTTGTGAATAAAATTGCTCATATTTTCTTGTATTTCCACTCCGACCCAACACACTAGTAGCGAAGAGAAATAACGGTGCAGGCCTACCAACGAGGATAAATAATGATCATCACACTACACACTCCATTTCCTGTACACAATTTGAATTGCATTACTCGAGTAAACAATAAACACGTGAGACGGACGTCTCATGCCATTTACGTATATTTCCGAAACTTTATGGTATGGAAGTTTGAGTGTTGTTCCTGCCTGTCTGCCTAGCTGAGGTATAAATTTCACCCACCTGAAGTATGTGAGCAGCGGTCAAAGGCGGCGAATGTGGTGACGAGTGACGGGGTGTACGTCTTCTATGAGTTCTCTCAACACTGTGGCGCGAGCGAGTACCTCGGGACCCGGCTGTGGTGGACACTGCTACGATTGGCTACCAGTGACGTCAGTGGACGATGACCAGGATTGGAGATGGCTAGAGAAGGTGATTTATCGCGGGAAAAGTTGACTGTTTGCTAGGCTTCAATGTAATGTATTCGTTTCTGACGCTTTTATATCGTTACTGGCGAGTTCCTATTTGATTGGGCCAATGATAACACTTATGCGCTACTACTGGACGTCTGTGACTCGTCTGTAAACAGCTAGACTGTGCCACATAACCGTTGGCCAATAATACATGACGCAGGACGATACACTGATTTACAGAATACTCTGGCAGAAAACATTCTCGCGATAAATCACCTTCTCTAGAGATGGCTAGTGGATTGTGCGCTGCGCCATCTATTCTACTGCCGATGACGCCCGAGGATCGGCGAAGTTCGAATCGTGCCAAGCTGTGTGATTGGTGACAGTCGACGTCATCGCTTCTTACTATCACCGCCTTCCGTTATTCACTGATTTCACTGATATCACTGACAGTTCGCCAGCGTCCGTGAACAATAAGGGAACAGCATCAGTAATCAGCAAAATATTTTCACTGTCAGTAAAGAGATAATATCGGAACATTAAACCAGTAAACATTAAAGCAATGTACGTTGCCTAGCAACCACATCTCTGGCATATCAGTGATTGCATTCTTGTGATAAACTGTCATGTTTATTTTGTTCGCTGTATAAATTGTATTTACTTTAATAATAAAGTTGGTATATTTTTAGCATATTGATACATCTAGCACGACTTACGACTGATACTGTTTTCTTCGTTTTTTTCACGACGCAGCTTATACATTGTGTGAATTTAAGGTTTGGGAAGCTGTATCCATTATTATTAAATGCATAAATAAGGTACGATTCAATCTCTAAACGTTATAGTCTTTGCAAACTGCACGACGAATGCTTCTGTAACTATAAACAGACGTTAAATAAACGTATATAAATTAATAGATACCCTCTTTTGCCCTTATATATTAAAATGGACTCGTCCTATAGTTAGATAACTTCAACTTTTGAATTTCCGCCAAACATATTGGTTTACTGACAACACTGATGCTCTGAAGCGCCAGTAAAATCGGTAATCTCAGTAAACGGATGTAGCCTCGCACAGGGTATCGTCATCACCCGACCATCAGTGACTATCAGTGCCGTAAGCAATTTCGGAACTATAGCTGACATTTCTGAAAACACTGGCCAGTGAAATCAGTGAATAACGGAAGGCGGCCTATATTGCGCTGCAGGACTACCAACCTGGATTGTGGTATCCCAGTTTGCCACCAGCAAGCGCCACTATTCGTTTCCTGCGTACCCTCTCCAAGAAGCATCTAGAAACGTTTCATCTTCCTGGATTCCTATTGGCTGGCCGAAAAATGTGGGGATGGAAGACTCGCTATAAATGCTTGCGGCGGACTGACGAAGATCAGAGATGGCGAAGCTTTGAACTTGTATTTATGCTGGTTTTAAGTTAAGTATTAAGGCTATGTTATGTAGGTTTTCTTGTTCATGAGAATTTGGTATTGGATATCTATGAGAAGTCTATTATTCATAATTTCTCTTGTAGCTATTATCATATATCTGAAGCCCGTAATAAAATTGTCTTGTATTTTTAACGTGGGCTACAGCAAGCTTTGTAATGCTAATTTTTCAACTACAGATATTTCATATGTATTTAAACTTGGGTTTCAGCAAGCTTTCATATGTAAATGTTTGAGCAACAGCTGTTTCATATGAATTTAAACTTGGGCTACAGTAAGCCATGTGATATAAACAGCAGGTTGACATGTATTTTAAAGTTAGGCAACAGTAAATCATGTTATGTAATGCTTGGGCAACAGCAGTTTTTATACTTGAGCTATTAGGAAACCATTGTAGTACTTGCTAAAGTTGGAGTTAAAGTTGAGTCAAAGTAATTCACATATTTAACTTCTAATATTCAGAGTTATTATAAATATTGGAGTATTCTAGTCATTTTATTTATTGTCATTTATGAATTTTGTGTACGCATTTTATTTTCAGGCCTAAGAGAAAAAAAATTGTGATTGGATACATCACAGCCATTAATAAATTCAAAAGACGAAATTCCTCATTTCAGTCTCTAAATGTTTTATCTGTAACTAAAGTTTCATCCTAAATTTTGTTGATTCCCGCCCTTGGGGTTTTACACGTTATAGCATTTATTTTGAAATGTACGATAATGTCGTAACAGAGAAACATTTCCAGTAGAATGTTTTACGTAATACACGTAACTGGAACAGCACTTAATGCACTGCAATCTTAGTACTAAGAGGGACGAATATTTTAAAAAGTTAGTCATTTTCAATTCAATGCTAAACTTTTGACCAACTAAACCTGTTTAACTCCTACATCTAAGTCATAACTCATCTGAAGACGAATGCGTTATCCAATAGACAGTTACATTTAATTACCTTCTGGGATTAGGTAGGTTTGTTCAGTCACGTGACAAACACCGCACCCATGTCTAAAAGTCTGCAAGCAATACAGGGTCATAAATGGCGGAGGTTCAAAACAAGCCTATGTATATGTTACACATTTCCTAAATATTTTACTCGATATAACGACAACAGTGATACATTACCTTATTTACATTACTTATAATAAGGGACTCTGTCTTTCGCGAAAAAAAAAAATGTTCCTCTCTTTGTTTTCGTGCCTTACTTTGTGGTGTGTGCTTTGCTGTCAGTGACTGGATATTTTAACTCTCACGAGACTTGGAATTCTACCGGCAAATCACAGACGTGTGGTGTTGCAGGAACGTTATTGTAATTGGCTCAGTCAAATGAGACACGGCTCTTCACATAGACACGCTGCCAATAACCACTTAGCAGAAGTACAGATGTGCACGTAAGACGCTGAAACAAAGTGGGGCAAAATTCTTTTGGCGAAAACAGGCTCCCTACTTATAATATTCACTTCGTGTTTTTATTCTAATTTGAACACTGTGCTTGTGTTGTGTCTTTGGATATGTCTAACGTCTGCGCACTAATTAACGAGTTTCGTCTGTTAACCCTGATCTCAAGGATGGATAGCTGCTATGTTTTGACTTTATGTAAGTTATTGGTAGGGTCTCAATTTTGTCGCCAAAGTTTTGTGCCCCACTTTGTTTCAGTGTCTCATGTCCACATCGGCAGCTCTGCTCCATTCAAAACAAAATGTTGCAAAAATCATTTCGCTATAAAATCGTGGCTGTAGTTATTCGATGCTTGAAAATTTTACTCCGATAACGGGTTGAGCTCCTCAAGTTGAAATATTTTGCCTACCTAGGCTAATCTTGCGACTTAATTAACCTCCTAGAGAGTCAAAATTTGTATACTATGCGTAATTTTTATTAATACACACGTTTTGTGTATTTCTTTTTTAATATTAAAAGCTAAATATTTTTTAATTCTAAAAAAATTATGTTTGCAGGAATGTTTGTCAGTTAGTATCACAGTAGTTTTCTGTGCAAGAAACACTGCAGTGAACTTCTAAAGTAAATAAGTGACCTTATAATACTCGTTCCTTTCCCATACATTTGCAACATATATCTTATAGTTTATGAAACAGACGCAAATCTGTTTCGAAAAAAAAGTATCTTCATTATCCAACCACCATATCTCTATAACTGTGTATCGTAGAGCAAATTTGAAAAGTCCAAAATCGTTAGTAGTAACAAGGCAAACAAAAATGTACTCTTGCAAATTTCCTGCATGTCGCATGGTTTGTGCGATATTAGCAAAAATCACTATATGTACATGATCTGTTATTGACGGCTCTAAATGTCACTTTCCACTACCAATGACGTAGCCCCACTTCTTGAAATGTTCAGGATGGTCCAAATTACAAAATCCCAAGATCTCATGCTTTAGTCACAGAACGCATAGTTCAGCAAATATGTGGTTATAATCCACGGCACCATGTTTTCTTGTAACAACACAAACAAAAACTAATCCTACGTTTAACAACACGAACTCAATCAACACTTGCATGCCCATGTTATTTTTCTTTTAGTAACGTTTTAAACAAACACACTTCATTCAGATCCGAAAATTTAAGTTTCATCGAGAATTTTGAGGTTCAAGTTAGTGCGGCAGAAAAGTTACAATTTTTAATTAAATTGTTGTTTATTCATTACAAAATCGCAAACATTAATTCAAATACCGTAAAATAGGGTGAATAGGGACGCTAAGGTGAATAGGAACAAAATTTGAAATAGATTCCTAGCATAGACCTTCATCTTAAATCAGTTTTTATTTCAATAAAATTGATATTTGTAAACGTATTAACTTGCAAACGTTAAAGATAAACTCGGGCTTTAAAACCACGTACTGGAACATTTGAGTTGAAATCTTGTCCCTCTACACCCCAGCGTCACTATTCATCCCATTTTACGCTACCAAAAAAAATTAAATTTGCTTTGCAGACTAGCCTGTGGAAGGTAAGATCTAATTTGTATAAAGGTGACAGTGGTCTGATGTACAGGCCCACCCAGAGAAATTTCGGGCCCCTGGGCAAATGTGAGTTTGGGCCCCCCTCCACCCCCCCCCCAATTTTGTTACGGTTTGAAACACCTGTGGTTTGAAAAATTGACTTATCTGTAAACAATATGTTTATTTACTAGCTGGTACAATCCCCGCTCGCATAATGCCAGCCGATTGGCCATGTCCACCTCCGGAACCATTTGGTGCACCTGCCCATGGTACGAGTGTATGGTCCGCCCCGGGCCCCTTGAGACCCCGGGCCCCTGAGCATTGCACCCCCTTGCCACCCCTTTTGGCGGGCCTGCTGATGTAGGAATAACATGTATAGCAACGTTACCGTAAAATGGGGCGATTAGAAACACCGGGGTGAATAGAAACAAAATTAGAACTAAGTTCCTACCTTACGTATTTTGCTTTAAAAGAAAATAATTACAACAAAGCTACTTTTGTAAACTGTTTTAACTTGTCTACCTAAAAATTGAATTTTTAAAACGGAATTTATGCCTAAAATTTAACTTTTAAATTGTGTTTATTTTCGCCCCAGTGTTAATAATCACCCCGTTTTACGGTAACTGATTGCAGTCCCTGTTCCTAATATATTATAGCTGCTATAAGTAAGTGACTGGCTCACCTGAGGCATGAAGCCAAGCCTCGGACCAGGTACGCCGCTCTGTGCAGTGCCAGGCTCTCCTCCCAGGACACAGATGTGGCCAGAGTCAAGACGCTTCATGCCCACTATACAGCTCAGCAAGGTTGTCTTGCCACAGCCACTAGCACCCAGCAGCCCGTAGCTGCAACACAACACAACACTTCAAGCCAGCGACTCTCACATCTGACTGCCTTCTTTAGTACAACTGTACTGAATCAAGGGTTTCACGAAGCAGGATGAAAACAGCAATCAAAATATTTTGAAACGAGTAATGCAGAAAATGTTTAGGTACATTCAGTCATACAATATGTTTGTATACAGCAAAACAAGCGTTTAACAATTGTATCATTTAATACTAACAAAGCCAATATTTGATATGTTTTATATATTTTTCCGATAACGAAAACATTGTTGGATCAAATACATACTTGTTCTGCCATATAGGAATGTATTAATGGTTGACTGTACCAAACCTTATACTCTGTGTACCAAGGTTGATATGAAAGTCAGTGGGGATTTAAGAAGTATCTCCCCCCTCCCTCCTTTTAACTTCTCAGTTTGGAGTTTTTGTACGAGTACTTCTCGCTTACTAGGGTATCACGAAAGATGATTTCCGAAACACCACAGTAGTAGTTTAGCTTTTGTCTTAACTTTGCTGTACAGCTGAAGGGGTCGGAGGAAGAAAAAGCTAAACTATATTCAGTCGGCTTTGGGAAAGAGAGTATGACTGTAGATGAAATGCTGTGGTTATGTCCGCGCGGCAGATGTATCTCGTTCACGCAATCCTATTATATACGGGGGAGTAAACAGTGCGATAGTTTTAATTGCAATTATGATGAACTTGGGGACGAGAGTTCTGTGGCTCTAGTCCACTCGCCACCAAACATCAGGGAATGTAAAAATAATGCAGTGGGGCTTATCATAATAATGATGCGAGTGTAGCTCTGAAGTTATTTTGCGTTTCATCCTTGTACGCATGAAAGCAAAGAGGAAAAATAAGGCTGGTCGTACCGAAACAGTAAAGGTCAACTACACTACCTTGAACAGTATGCCTGAAATTAAGTCAGTATTTTAGTGCCAATAAAATTGCAACTAATTTCAAACTTAGGGAATTTTGCAAACTTTACCACGCGAATGTTTTTTTTTTACTAATAGAGATGTACTATGTGAACATAATTAATGGTCATATGTCACCTAAATATTCTTAACGGTAAAAGACATATAAGATATGATTAAAATTGACTGATGATAAGTTTATGTATTAAGTGATACATTTATGGCTATCCATGGCCACCCAAACCACATAAGACGCTGGAACAATTTTTTAGAACACGTTAAAACAGGATACACGCCCAAAAATCCGACTAGTGGAGTTAACGTAACGATGCTTCCAAACTGAATTTTTGACAAAAGAGTGTATCCCGTTAATGAACAAACAAATTAGAATCGTACCGTTATACTACACCCTCTACAGCCACAGACAGAACCTGAAACAGTTGAAATTCGATAGTGACGTAAATGTAAAACTATTATACTTTATTTAAATTACTGCGCATACAGACTTTCAGAGCCTGTTACAATTGACAAACACAGGCAAATAGTTTATAACAGCTACGTTAGGTTTTCATTAACCTAATACTTGCTGGCAAGTACGACACATTTCGAACTGTGGAAAGTAACTCAATAGCACACGTTAAAGAGACTATGGCGACAATATTAAAGAATATTTTGCCGAGGTTACAGAATGCTATGAGAATGTACCTATACTCTATCCATTCTAAGGTTGCCGCTAATTCATCCAAGTGAATGTCAATAACTGTTTTTGCACAGCGTAAATTTCATTTGAAATATTGAAAAATACAAGGTAACAATACTACGGCTCAATTACAATGTGAGGAATCAAGATATAATTCAACTGCTTTGATTTATTTCGTTATCAATTCTTATTTCTGCTGCAACCTTAGAGTGGACAGAGTATAGAGACTCTGTTGAGCTTCAACAGACCAACCCTACGTCGAAATTTGACCTGTGGTCCTTATAATATCAGTAAAATATTAGTTTCTACTACGTGGGTGAACATTACTACAGCATTAATGCGGGATACATGTTAAGGATGATGTTACTAAAAAGGCGGCGTTGCAGCAATGAAATACCCAGTTTCTTAAAATACAGGATGTTGTGAAATTTCGTGTCAGTATTTAGAGGGAACAGTTCTCAAATCGAGAAAACGCCGAGTTCTTGCACAACAGGTCACAGCACAAGACATACAATGTGTAGCACACGTGCAGGATCGTGTAACTGTGGAATGCCACCGCTGCTGTTATTGCCAACTACATACCTGACTAGTCGTATTTAATTGGACGTTACGCATTGTCCAATGGAGTATTACTCAGTAACATGATTCAACCCGCACGTTATGCGCTGTATGTGGTCTGTAGTACAAAAACGGTGCGTTTTTTGACTTTTGTTCACATAACTTTCTTTTTTCGTCTAAGTGTGAGGATTTTTGCCCCAAAATATTGACGTGTAATTTTGCAATAACCTGAACACTCGTTGATCTGACGTAAAGGCTGGTTATTTTATCTGACCACACTGGAGGCCAAAACAATTACACAATTGTTAACTCCTACAACTATCTTATCTCTTTGGGTGTCTTCAATGAAATTAAAAATTGTTAACTTATAACTGAGTATACGATTCTACTCTCTTAACGGAATTTCGTTAGGATTAACAATTACTCAAAGAATCTATATGAGTGGAGACAAGCATTTTAAACTGGGAAAAGACTTAAGTTCACATTTGCTATGTTCCCAAGTAGACACAGCCTTCACTTTTCCCATCAATGAAACAACTCAAGCCCAAAAAAGAGCAATGGCAGTTGTGACACAGATACATTATATTATATTAGGTTTATAAAACAACAGCTGTGGCAATGAAAATAAAGCATTAGGTGAATGCAGAGTTTCTTATTGTTTCCCTAAAAAAATAGAACACTTAAGTAATAACGGGAGTTGAGAAGGAAGTGTTGTGGTCATATTTACGTCAATAAGAAAAAAATTTGGTGATATGAAAGCTACATCAGGGCTTTTTGAGCAAAACCTGACGAAGCTGAGACGGACGAAGAAATTACTAAACCAAGAATATTGGTTCCGTTACGGGTTACTAGGCCAAATATGTTCTTACTGAGCATGTTTACACAATTGAAAAGTGGTAATTCGTCCAATGTACTGTTGTGCATTAAAACGAAATAAAATTCGTATTTTTTGTATTATATAGTACATAAACCCTTTTGGTTCAACAATATACCTTTCGTTCTTAAAGAATAACCAGTTGTGGAACTCATATAAATTTAATAGTTAATATATATTGGCAATACATTTATGTTTCGACAAGTTATTCTAAATCCCATCACAACTATCTTTAAAAATCACGTACTGATATTTTGCATATATTTGTTTTACATTATAAACGAGACTTTATTTTTTTCTTAGTTCCGAACTATGCTAAGTGGGTTGATATTTTATTCCGTCGATATTTCATGTATAGCAAAGGAATAAGATATCAATCACTTCGTTATTAATACCAGAATGTAATTTTTTACGTCATGACATAATGACAAAATTAGTTGAGTTGTTAATTGTAGAATTATATGTAGGTTTTATATCTGTTAGGACTATGGTAGGCACGTACTTGTGCAATTGTCTTTTGTGAAACAATTTCAAGCTTGAAGAAAACAATGATACAAAAGATCGAAAGTAACTGCCACTTAAATTATTGTTAACAGCTAGATAATTATAAACGTCTCCATGGTTTATAGAATCAAAACAAAGAAAACGACCGTGGCATGAATTATGGAATCATGGACTGGTTACGAAAAACTACGGAAAACTTAAATCAGAAACACCAGATCAAGATTCGAACCCAGGACTTTCCCGAGTGCGAATCTAGTGTTTAAATCACTGCGTCGCTTTGCTTAGTGGCATACACCCAAAACGTTGTCATCTATATATCTGCTGTAACAAAATGTTGTACTTAAATTTGAGGATATGTTAGAAAATACTAAAATAAAACCGGATTGATTATACAACCCAAAATCAAAATTGTTCTGGGGGTCGGAAATAAATTTGTCATAGATACGCTTTAGTACTTCACCCTGAGCTGGCCGCAGTTGGCTCCTTCCTATCACTGTCCCCTAAAACCGGCCCTTTGGGGTGTGAGGGCGGTGTAGCTGCGGCATGATAGATAACCGACTCTTACGTGAGTGTAGGCTAAGAGTTAGTAGGCACATTTGATAGGGAAAATGGACCGGTCACTAGCTAGTACATGACTTCGCATCCTTCATGTTGAACAATCGACTGTGTGTGGAGTGCGGCACAACATGTCATAGCTATGCTCCCATCCTTTCAGGCTGTTACCCTGACTCTGCAATAAGGCCGTGATGCGAATATATATTCTGTCCCGTTCAAGTCCATCTCGTCCTCTAACGGAGTGTAAACGAAGATAAGTCCAGCGGTTATGTATCAAAGGTGAAACAATGACTGTTTCGGTTACGCTTCCAGGAGTTGGTTCAGGAGTTCTAGCACATTGTGCAACCTACGAACAGATTCAAGGTCCCAAACGAGCACCACAATTGTGGCCTGTGGCGCGTATGTTGAGTGCCGTTGGTACGATGAAAAGGCTAGGAACTATGGTTGGTCTGACACCTGCTCGAGTGAAAACTCTGATGCACGCTGGACCCGGAGTGGTGGTTGTTGTTGAAACAGCTGCTTAGGAGCAGGTCAGGAGGATGTTTGACACGCTGATGGTCCAGTATGCCTGTTTACTAGCTCCCGCACTGTAAAAAATTTTCTCCGTCGATTTACGGAGTTTCGGGTAAAAATTTCTCCGGATATCTCCGTGAATTCACGGAAACTTAGTTCTTCATCCAACAGAAGTTTCCGTAAAACAGTTTCGTCACACGGAACTGAGCCATATTTACATGTCTATAATGCTATAATTGCATTTCTACAGATTTGCAGATTTACCGGTGATGTTATTAAGATATATCCGTAATATTTACATCTATCTAACCCGCAAATTTTCGATTTTTCCCATGCAAGTGTCCGCAGCAGACTTACGGACATATTACGTATGATTCTGTAGTGTATATTTACTATAGACATTTCCGTATTTTACTTTTACGGACACTATTTCCGTTTATTAACAGTACATTTCCGTTAAAATGTATAACGGTGCACATGAGAGTATTTCAAGTGGTACTGAATGCCAGTGGAATTTTTTAGTATGTTACTAAAGAGTACTAAATAACAGTTGCTAAAAACTCTCACAAACATTAGGTGGCACTGTTAAAATTTATTTTCGTTGTTTTACGGAGAAGTGCTGGTAAAAAATTCTCCAGAAGTGTCCGTTGATTTACGGAAGGTAACTGGCTCCTCTTATGGAAACTCGCATATTTATGTGACTTCCTTAGGATACAGGCACAATAATGCGTTCGGTTATTTATTTAGCTTACTCTCGCAGTTTTACATATGTTTGATTAATGAAACATAATTATGTATAACTACATTACAAAATAATGATTCCGTTAATTAAACAGTTGTTTCCGTAAAATTGCCCGTAAATTTACGGAAATTTTTAACAGTGCGTACTCGGCGTCCTGATTCGGACAGGATCAACCTGCGACCTCCTTTGGGTGTGTGGTTTGTACTGACGATTGCCACCCACTGAGAAAGAACATCGATCTGGTCTGCATAATAAGGAGGATTCGTTACGAACCGAATTCGAAGTGGTTGGAAAAACCTCGGCCTCGTCATGATCATTCCTGGTGGCTAACTCTATGACGTAGGTGTTGACTGGTGAAACGGTAACCACTTCCATTCAACGCTATTGGAAAGAGCGTATCCTTTTATTGCTGCTGCAGTAAACAGCTTCCGTTTGGCTAGAACGCAACCTGGATCTGACAGCAGGTGACATCTACTATGGTGTAGGTTCTGGAACGTGCGGACCTCGCCACGGTCCACATTACTGAAGCACTGGAAGATACTCTGCTGGCATGAAGTGAGGTGCTGGAGAGAAATGTGTGAAAGTATTACTCATTGACTACTGCCAACTCCCCAACACCCAATTCAATGCTATGTTAAATTCTACTTTCTAAAATGATACCCAGACAATGCTGAGTAATTCAGCTAGTGAATAATATAAAACAATAAGACTTGGAGTTATATTTACAACTTCAGTATATGTTTTGTAGATAATATTCATAAATACAATGTTGTATCGGTATTAATCAAGTGAGCTCGACGTATTCAATTTTCTAAACATATATATTTACATTAATTAACATTTTATCAAATAGTTAATCATGAAACTGTGAATAACCATCAATTAATTAAATATAATCCACATGTAATTGTTATCTCAGTTACAAGCAGAATAGTATAGTTTCATCTTACAAGAATCAACATTTATCGAATCAATTTTGCTCCAACATGAGAAATTAAATTTTGTTGTGTCGCTTAAAGATGTTGAATGTTAGTTTCACTGCCCGAATTTAATATTGAATTAAGAATAAATACGTGAAAATTAAATATGTGGGCATTATCTGCTGGAAAGGCCGGCTTTGACTGTACAAGGTTCATACAAATGTCTTGCTTTATAATTAATATTTAATTTTTATGGAAATCTTATTTTTTACAAAGAGACTCCTGTCCTGTAATCTAATTAACGTTTATAACACACACACACACACACACACACACACACATATATATATATATATATATATATATATATATATATATATATATAAAGCAGCAAGCTATGTCAAGGACTACACTTTCCTACATGTCTTGCAAAGTTAAGTGGACTCATTTTAAGGGCTTCCTAGCTGGAATTAATTAAACACTAATACATATATTGCGTGGCAGTCTCAGTTATTATTATTTAAGAGAAGTAAAATGCATAGCAGTGATCAGTAGTTTTATGTGAAAGTTTATTTTACCAAGTGGCAGGAAGACAGAACTCATTTGAAAGGAAACGTTCACTATGTCCAAGAAACTAAAATGATGCTGTTCCTTTTCAGTGAACCGTCTAGAAGTAATTGTTCCTTATTTTGTTTAAGTTTAGTCAGCTAGTGGAGCTGCAGACAGAATGGCTCCATCTCAGTATACTCACATAGACGCCCGAGGTACAGTCATGTTAAGGTTGTCAAGTACAGGAGGCCCATCACTGTACTTCTTGCAGGCGTGCCGCACCACCACGGAGCACTTGCCGCTAGCCATTGACCTGCAACAAAGAAATAACAACCCTTAGAACAAATCGCTACCCGTAACCACGTATGTGCTGCCGCTAACTAAAGTTCTAAGTTAACTTAGTAGCTGAGTAGTTGAAATAATTCCTAGACTTGCAAGTGTTATGCCTGAAGTTAATCTTTTTTAATTTACATAATTTTGGTGCAGATATGGATTATATTTTCCTGACTAGTAAACGGTTTCTTCGAATGACGCACGAATTAAGTAGCGATAAAGACACGGAAATACTAATTTTAAGAATGACGGGATTTTATAGGCTTTTTACAGTTAAGGGCAGACATAATAATATCCGCCTGGTCGGTCCATCGTTCTTCTGCCAATCACCACGTCAACTTCCAATCAGATTACTAATCAAAGAAGTATTTTAGACAAACACCATTGCAGCAAATGGTGTGTCACAGAAAACCAGAGAATAGGCGTAGACAAACAGACGAGTAAACAATCAAACGCATTTTGTTGCCGAACAAAGGAAAACGTATGAAACTCTGCAAGGAGTTAAGTCTGTGTGAGTTACAAACAACAAAATAAAGAATCGGTCGGTAACAATTCTAAACATCCATGACAAAATACAAAAATAATAAACAATGGCCATTGTCATAATTCATATTTATAAAATATTATACTCGTTGTTTCACTAATCTTGATTAACTTGATTAAATTTCACAAAATTATCAAATAATTCAAAGTATATTAAATTATTTTGAAACTTTAACGGCACAGTTGAGCGCCGTCACACGATGACAAGAACATTTCCTGTAAATAATCCTAGAAGTTTCTACTAGACCAACGTGGAAAAATGCTCTACAGCATGGGCAACTTAGTTCTAAGAATACGGACATCTTTAACCCATATTGGTGAAGGTCTGTACAACGCTAGCTACAATATAACTCTTACTCAATCACACTTCTTCCTTTAAAAAGCAAGAAAAATATATACGAAACTTCTGCAGAATAACAGATACTTTAAAAATTAATGGCAATTATGTATAATTATTGTGAGATTTGCAGTGGATTGGATACGTTGTGAACGTAAGAAAATAAGATAACCCATACACAAAAAATGTTACAAATGAAAAATAAAGAATTTATATTTATTTAAATAATAGCTCAATAAATCAGGAACTAGTGTTTTAAATCAAAGAGTAAGGAAAATATTTTCTACCGTTCAAGTGTTAGACCCTACCGATTATATTCATTTAAAAAAAAACTAATTGATGAATTTACATAGACACGGCCAAGTTCCCGTTTCTGTGACAACTGATTAATCTGAAAACTATTTTTTTATTTCTAAGATTAAGGTTTTTATACGTTTCGCAATGGGCATAATCTATCGAAATCTTACAAGATATATATACCGTGTTTATTGTTACGATTGTTAGAGTAATTTTTAAAACAGATATAGCTTTATATACGTATGTTTTAGGAATAACTTGTGAAAAGTCGATATAATGTTCCTCTCAACGTACTTTGGCTAACAATTCAGGCAGAGAACCACTGAGAAAACAAAAGAAAAACACATATTTCCTTTTTAAAACTGAAATAAACCACTATAAATGTGGAAAAACTTTGTTAAGATCTGGTTACAAAGAACCAAATATAAAAGTTATTTTAGAGACCAGCTGGTGTTATAATATTTAAGAAACCTTACATACTAAAAGTCATTAATAAATAATTAAAGCAAAATATATATTAAAAGTGGAAAACACAAATAAAGGAGTTGTCAGTAGCTATGTTTTCGAATGTAAAATATAAAGCTATTGTAACAACAATAAATCCTAATTTAATCTAAACTGTCCAGAATTTATCGTGAGTGAAGTAAAGTGGGAATCATCCAAAACAAACTATGTTTACTGAATATTGCTGGTTTGTCATCTTTGACCATGTGATACATCAAGCACTCTATATATATATATATATATAGCCTTCTTATTTTCCTTCTCCATTCTCCTGTTCCACCTGAGAGTGCTACTTGAGAGGAGTCTGTACTTAGGGACAAGGTCATGCATGTGAGAAGTGTGGAAACATTTCATTATCTTCATTATTCTCTAGTAAATTTACTATCATTTATGTTAATTTCCTTCCCTTACAGTGCAACTAAGTTCATAATTGTTGCTGTAAAGTGACACTTGGATGCGGCAAGGCAAAATAATCAATTAGCAGCAATTTTACTTTTAAGCTGGCATGCTGGTGTCACTGTGAACGAAAATAAATGTGATTGGTTTGTTGTCTCTAAATGTTCGTTTGAATAGCTTTGTTTAAAGTAAAGAATTTATCTGAAATAAATTCATTTCGTGTGACTCTGTGCGTGTGAGAGATTTCCGTTAAGAACAATAGCTAATAATGTTATTTCTCCGTTGTTGCAACTTACTCATTCGTCAATTTTTTTTATTTCATCAGAGGCCAGGAGCGGCCGCTCGTAGGTTGTTACCAGGGAGGGCACAAGTTGCAGAGAAGTATATATGGTTGTGCGCTAGTTGACGCTACAGCCACTGACACGCTGGTATGTAGGTGCCGCTTATTACTGACTCCTCACAACATCAGTGGCCAGTAGATATTACATGGCATGGTCATTGGTATACTGCACGTTCATAGGAGTGTACAGTTCTCGGCAACTTGTGCCCTCTCTGCCAACAACCCACGAGCCGCCACTGGAGGCCAGCCGACTGAAGTTCTGGTAATTTATAACACTGATATGTCCATCATGTTCCATAAAAATACCCTTTAAAACGTGACCAGTACGTCCTCGTTCATTAAATTGTCTCCAGGTTATAAGCTATGTGCAAACAAAATAAATATTGAAGTTATGAATAGTGACATCTGTTTGTAATTTCCAGACTCAAAGGTGTTGAATCGACGTACAAGGACTCATCGTTAGGGACCGGAAGTTTTCGCCAAAATATGTTTGCCCCAGTTTGTTTTAGTGCCTTACGAGCATACCTGTAGCTTTGCTTCATGGTTATTTGTAGAGTGTTTATGTGCAGAGTAATTATTTATTTGACTACGCCAATCAGTACACGGATAACTGTGACACAACACGTTTTAGATTTGCGGGTTAAGGGCGCGGCCTACCGCAATTTTCAATACCATTTTTTATTACTTAAGGTACCAGATATTTTTTTCTTATTTTAGACACAAAATGTGAATAAGTTTGGCTCTTATGAAATTTCTCTCTCTAGTAGTTTTCGCGTAATGGCTTTTTAAAGTCATATTTTGCATGTTTCCGTTTTAACGACTACACTAAAACCAACTGTTATACCAAACTCAAAAAAATCATAGCGTATAAAGACATTGCAGGCTACAATGACATGCTCATAAAAATAAAGAATAAAAATGATTTGTGTTTTAAAAAATGTTAGAACTGAAAATAAAAATTTTAAAATTCAATATTTTTTTTTAAATACGAATAATTTTTATTCTATATTTTTATAAGCATGCTATTGTAGCCTGCAATGTCTTTATCAACTGTGATTTTTTTTAGTTTGGTATATCAGTTGGTTTTAGTGTAGCCCTAAACGGAAACATGCAAAATAGGGCTTTAACAAGCCATTACGCGAAAACTATGAGAGATAAAAAGTCAAACTGTGAACCAAGACAAAACATATGCACGTCAAAGCCATACAAATATTGTGTACTGCAAAGCAAACTGTACGCAAGGAAAACGCGAATACAAATCCATGCGCATAAATCACCACAAACATCCTTGTCTCTGTTTTCTTTTGGTTATTTATGTTTCTAAATTACTTAAATAATTATTTACTTGCACGTTGCTGAGCAAATTTTGCATTTTAGCTAAGAATATTTAATTTGTTTTTAACGCATATGTTTTTATGTAAATTAAAGTTGTAAATTTAGTGGCTTATTCTTGTGATTGTGTTTGGAATGGAATAAAAACAATGAATTTCATTAAACTACACAGTGCCACCATATTAAAAAAAGACATTTATTCTAACTGGGTTTGTATGTCGCAATGAAACTTATAGGATGAGATCACGTGAAAACTACAACGAACTAAATTGTAACTCTCATCTAAGGCTACAATAGCTCTTGTATTACCCGGAGTATTTGCTTTATGTTATTCAGTATTATGTGGACGCTGAAATGATTGAAGGTCTTGGTGTTGTGTGCGACCTCCAACAAGGCTTCTACCGCGTACACTGTACATTGCTATAAAGCAGTTTCCTCGTGGTGCCTCCCTTCCTGTTGTATAAGCTCTCAGCAATGAAGTTCGGCCAGGAGCAGGCACATTACACAAATTACTACTGCTATTGTCGTTGTTATTCGGGCCTTTTCAGCTGGTCGTTATGCTATGTAACTACTCTCTCAGGTATAATGTGTAATTTGCAAGCAGCAGTACTTTCCTCATAATGTGAGCAGTTCCTGAGAATTAAAATTTGGCATTATAGTGCCCTTGACTTACCTTGTAGTTTTCTATCTAGCTGTTCTAGGCCGTTTCAGTCATTTTATAGATGTAACGTATATTACAGTAGGCTCCGCGTTATTTTAACCTTGATAGAGAAAATTTTGTACTACAGTAATATTTTTTATTTTTCTTCTTGTTCTTCAAAATTACGTTTGTATGGCAATCGTGTGAATAAGTCTACATAGACATATTATTAGGGACACATAATTTTCGTGAAAATACTTTAATACCAACTTGTCTCAGTGTCATAGTGTATACCTGCAGCTCCGCTTCATGATCTGTGATCGGATGCTGTTACTCACATCAGTCTTAGGGTTCTACCCAACAATCACTAGGGGCAGGAAGTTTCCACGAAAAAAAATATGTTCGCCCCAGTTTGTTTCAGTGCCTTACGAGCACGCCTGTAGTTCTGCTTCATGGTTATTAGCAGAGTGATTATGTACAGATTTGTTATTAATTTGATTGTACCAAGCAGTACACGGGTAACTGCGACACAATACGTCTGTGATTTGCTGGTTTAACCTCCACACGCTGGGTCTTAAGACATCCAATCGCTGACCACAAATCAGAGACGCAGGTGCGCACATGAGTGGGCGATTGAGAGATTTTGGTCAGAGCTCAATATCGGGCTATTTAGCACTGGTAAAGGATGACATGAGGTGAGTATGCAACAGTTCCGGAATGAATGGGCGGGGGAAACGGGAGATCCCCGAGAAAACCAGCCGACCAGCTGCATCATTCGGCACGATTCTCACATGCGAAAATCCAGGGGCCGACCACGCCGGGAATCTAACCCGGATCGCCTTGGTGGGAGGCGAATGGTCTGACCATTCGACCACCGCGGCCTCCTGCGAAAATGGAAAAAAAATAAGTTATGCAAAAATCTTGGCGAAAACCTCCTGTCCCTAACAATCACAGACGTGTGGTGTCGCATTAACCTTGTTCAGATTGGCGCAGTCAAATAGGAGACGTGTCTGCACGACAACATGGTGCCAATAACCACGAAGCAAGGACGTAGATATGTGCACATAAGGCGATGGAACAAATCGGTGAAAAATTATTTTCGCGAAAATCAGGAACCCGCATCCTGCCCAGCTCGTCCTGTTCGCCATGTTGCGTATTGCAACGTCAAGTTTGTTGGCACGGATAACCTTGGATGTGATTATCGGCAGATTATCATTCATTTGGGAATTCCAGGAAGACGGACCGTTATGTGCAAGTGTTGCCACACTCCCCATCCTTGAACACGTCACCTGCGCCAGGGCCACACTATATAGGCAAGTATAGAAAAGCACGTGGTACATGGGTGACCAAGCAATGTTGTACCACTGGCTAGCAAGCACTATGACAGAGAGTCATTCACAGCATAGTTAAGGCCGTTCAAGTGTTAAATTAATATTTTTATTTAAGTACGAAACTGTCAGTTTTGTAAACGTCACTTAAGACTGAATTTTCCTCTCAAGGAAAAATTTTTTAGCAAGCATAGTATTCAAATAACGTCATGTCAAAGTCAAAATATGCTTGACTACGGGCGCATACAACTAAGGAAAACTATCAGGCTTACTAAAATGAAGTAATTTACTCTAAGATTAGACGTCGTGGCCTAATGGACAAAAGTTATGAAAACATGAAAGGACGAATCTTCGTATTTTTCAAATATTGCTGAAAATAAGGTTTTTAATATCGAAAATGAGTGACCACTTAACTACACTTAAAATGAACACTGTTTTATTCCATTCAAATACTTTGTTTTTTTACCAATATCAGTATTCATCCTGATTACAATGATACCAAGTTTATAGCAATGCGAACTGTCGACTCATGGTGGTATATGTGTGCAGTAACAAGTGCGCGTCACTTTCTACGACGCGACGATTTCTTACGCTCGCCTTTCTAAGGGGGTGGAGGGTGGAGAGCTTAAGCGACGTAACCTCATCCTTCCACATCCTTCCTCAGAATGCAGCGCGCGAGGAGCGCGCACTAGCCTATATACAGTGTCTGCGACCACGTTAGCTGTCTATTTACGTGATTCGGAGCAGATATTCCGAGTTTCAAAAGAATATGAGAGAGTGCTGATATTAGCCTTAAAACATTTTCCAGATTAAAAAAAAAAATGCGAACTTGTTTTCAAAATACTTTTGGAGGCTGTAAAAATTGTAGTAAAGTTACTCTGAAATATTTAGAAATTTACAAATATATCTGTACATTTACAAACATTTTGCACATTTACAAATATGTGTTGCATATGCACAGTAAATATTTGTGTTTCTACAGCTAATTTCTTTGTACATACTACGACAATTTATTGTTTGAAGTGACATAATTTTTACAACTAGTTTCCAAGAATTTGTTTCTAAAAATTACAAAATTTTTGTAAAATATAACAGGCCATCAATCAATAGTTTCACATCAAACACCCTGTTTAATAAACATTTATTAAACCTTTGCCTTTAATATTTGGATAACTTAGACCACTTTAATGACCTACGATATACTTGCGGTGCTTTGATGAATTGTTTTGAAATTAGTTTACTACCTGTTTCTTGTAAAATTACAAATAGTAAAAAGGAATTATTATACCTTCTTGTAGGAATGGCGAAATTTCGCGAATTCAATGACCTGCATGTTAGAATCAAATATCCTACGCATACTCAAGTCTTCACCATTTGTCCACTAGCTGCTACTCAGTGAAACAGCAGGCAATGAACGAATAGACGGGGCTTAAGTATGCATAGGATATTTCATTCTAACATGCAGGTAATTGAATTCGCGAAATTTCACCCTCTCTAAGCATAAGAAATTCATCCTTCCAGTTGCGTTGTTGATGGAAGGGTAGAATAGAAGAAAGAACAGTTTCCTATATAGTCAATAAGGGAGAGTGAAATAATGTAAACAGTAAACATGTTCATCAACACTGAAAAAACCTAAATAATGTAATAGAATCTACAGCTGTTCTTCAGTTATTGGCTTAGCTTATTTGCGTGTAGAAGATTTCCATTTGATCTGGCCAGTCAACAAAAAACATTTGAACGTTGCCAAACATATATTTTTTTCACACGAAGATGTATAAGGTCTGTAATTTATTCAGTCACTGGAGAGAGCGGTAACTGAAGAATTTAAACAGAAATATTATCACAAAAAACATAATCTCCTATTGCCCCTGACCTCATTCACGTACGATTTTACATCTCACATTTTGTGCACACAAATTTGAAAAAAAAAAAAAAAAAAAAAAAAAAAAAAAAAAAAAAAAAAAAAAAAAAAAAAAAAAAAAAAAAAAAAAAAAAAAAAAAAAAAAAAAAAAAAAAAAAAAAAAAAAAAAAAAAAAAAAAAAAAAAAAAAAAAAAAAAAAAAA
>PNEQ01125497.1:0-10228 GCA_003012365.1 Medauroidea extradentata | reverse complement strand
GGAGAATAATATTTAGGGTACGAAAGGTCACAAAAGTGGGTAGTTAGTTAGCCTTCTCGAAAACTTGTTACGTGGAAAATATTGAAAATCCAAGACAGTAGTGCTCAGTTCCCCTAAAATATCGCATGTATACGGCATTCGATGGCGGAACATCACACACTTGACACCTAAACTGGGGGGTTCGTAGGCGTCTGTATAAAGGCAGTGGCAGCAGCCAAGCGCCAACAGGCTGTTATAAGTGTGAAATACCTGTGGGAATAATCCCACCACCCCGAAAGGCATCAGGGAAATCTGTAACGCTCCCAGAACTTATCCGTCGCTACAAGGACATGGAGGACCAACCACCCAAGCTGAAACACGATAATTTCAGTCGCATCCTCAGGGATGTACGCCGCCTTCAGTGGCCATTAATCAGTCCCATAAAAACACCAGAAAAGCCAGCACCTTTGCCTCACTCCTGCATCCAGCAGCTGAAGAGGGAAGCCGACTTCGAGCCGAAGGCTGTATTGGACAAAAAACGCCGCCTCCTGAGGGAGCTCTTTTAAAAGGTGAGTGGTTAACACACCTACCCCCCTTCATGAAAAGTGAGAATTTTCCCGCTGTGCTGTAGAAACTGTGTTGTGTCGACTGCCCAGGAAACCACTCTCCTCGGGACACCTAACAGCCTCTCCTCCTCTTCAGGGAACCCTCATGCTCAAGCCTTATTGCAACCCTGAAGGAAAAACTTAAACTCAACCCCCTTGCCAGCAGAGTGGCGACAAGTCGTGCATAGTTGTAAGGTATAGAGGTACATGTGTAAGGAAGACTGCAGACTCTGGCTCCTTGTTTCAGCTAGCAGTCATGCGTGGTGTTGCGGGCAAAGGTAAAGGTGTAGAGGCGGGAAGGAATCAGACTATGGCTTCCTGAGTCAGGTAGCAGTCGTGTGTGGTGTTGCAGGATAGGCGGGCGTGCCAGGCTGACCCAGCCCAAAGACCAAGCCGCCGAAGACTCTGCTAGCTAGGGCGAAGTGCCCCACTTTATATACCCCAGAAGGGAGTGGAAATGTACTGTTAGCAAGATGGCCGACTGGCCACTCGAGCCTGTCTGCAACTGCAGACGTGCCACTCCCACACAAGGGAATTCGTACTCTTGTGGCACAAAAATACTCTGTTACGTAAATAAACTTTCCGGCTTACATAATATACTCTCGTGTTGCCGTTTTGAACTTATAATTACAGTAGAACCCTCTTATAGTGTTCCCACTTATAACGTTTTCGTGGTTAAATTGCTACCTTCATTTGGTCCCTAAAATTGATTTGTAATAGGAAATTACTCTGTTATAATGTTTTCCCATTTATAATGTAAATATTTTTTTGGTCCCTTGAGAAACATTATAACAGGGTTCTACTGTAATTCACAGAAATATTTATACTGTATTAAGTACTCTTAAAACACATTTTCAAGCAATAACAAGCAAATATAATTTATATTTACGTGCATATTTCCCGTGATCGCTGTTTAGTGCACATTACAGAGTCCGTGCACGGGATTGGCACAACTGGTCAGGCACTCTGTCATGTTTGTAAATAAACACTGTTATGTACAAGGTTGACACAACTCGTAAAAAGCAATTATACATTAAAATACACATTGGATAAGCATGTGGATGTAAGTAAATGCTGTTTCGAAGGCTTTAATTGTTAAGTGCTGAAAATCGGAGGCGAGCATGATGTATATTATTATTAGTACTAATGGGTATGTCAATCTAAGGAACAATTCTTCAGAACTTCATACTTACGAGAACACATTATGTACAGGTAGTACTTAGGAAAGTGATTTGGCTTTTAGTTTTTGTTCATGCCTTGTTTTTATTTTATAAATCTCGTCCATTTCATCATGTTATAACTACAGAAGACATTTAAGGAACCATTCTTCAGAATTTCATTAAATTTAGCATTTATTTAGTACATAGTAAGTTAGTTTGACGTTTATTTGTATTTGTTTATGCAGTTTTCTTGTTAATTGAATGGTTAAAATTGAAACGTTTTTAAATAATGCAAAACTTTCTGTATGACCATTTTCAGAATTTCATCAAACTCAGTACACACACATTTTGATGTAAAGTGAAGCGACAAGTGTGTGTTTTGTTCACGCTGTGCAACGGTTTCACAGTGCTGGAATTTGAAACAAAAGTTTAACATGAGATATCTAAAGAAACATTAAACAGAATTTCATCTAACTCCAAATGCACCTATAGTACTAAATACAGCAACTTAAGTTTTATGCATTTGGTTCATACCATATTCAGTTTAAAAAACTGTTGTTGTTTGAATTTGTTTTTATGACATGAAGTATAATAGTTTTTTCAGACTCTGTACACGTGTAGTACTAACTAAGTTAACATGATTTTAAAGTTGTTGGGTCATGTTACTTTTCATAATTTATACCACCTAATTTGGAAGATTTCACAACGTGAACACATAATTTCTAATTCATATATTCCAAGAACTGCAGGACAGATAGAATGCCAATGTAATATTTATAAACTTTATTATCAAAATGTTTCATTGTTATAGGTCCACCATGTTAGATAATAGAAAAATTTTAATCTTAATTAGTATTATACAGAAATTTGTGTTTGCAAGGAGCGGCTGAAGAGCTGCGAGGAGCGAGCAGAGGGACTGGAGCGGGACTTGCAGTCAGCGCGGCAGAAGTGTCGCCAGCTGGAAGCTAGCCTGGAGGCCGCGCAGAGTGACAAGCATTGGCTGGAGTCCCAGCTTGACGCTCTCACCAAGGAGAAGCGCAAGATGGTCAACCGCATTGATCAGTTCCACATTGTTGGTGAGTGCAGCCATTTTGATTTCTGCCTTGTAGAACTGGCATCTTGCAGATACGAGGTACAGTAAAACCCTGTTATGACATTTATGATGGGACAAAAATAAATTAAGCTTATTAACCAGGAAAATATATTTATATATATATTTATTTACTTATATATATATATTTTCATACATTTTCCCAGTAAATAAGCTTAATTTCTTTTTGTCCCATCTTAAAATTATTTTACATATTAAGCTGGAAACTTTTCGAATGGGGAAATTCTTGTGAGGGTTTGTTTTACTATATGAATTATTAGGAGGAGAATATTTTATGGTTTTACATTTACAGTAGAACCTCGATTTGTGAGACCTCCTAGTGCCCAAGAATGATTTCGTAAAATTGTTGCCTCATAAAATCCAGTACTCGTAAAATGGGTGCTAGGCTTTGCGTTGCCTGAGAATGACCTCATAAAATTTTTGCTCTTAAAATCAAGGTACAGTAGAATCCCGCTGATGCGACCCCTCACGATTCCCAAAAAAACGGACTTATAAACGGAAAAGTCGCAATAGAGAATTTGGGCCATTTTGGGCCAACTTTGATCCCCCATACGCAAATGCATAAAAAATCTCCATTGTTCACATAGAGTTCTTATTCAAATCATATATGGTGTAAAAATATTAGTTTTTAAAATTAATATTACAGTGTTTAAATAGCCAGTCCCGATAAAAACGATACCCCAGAAAACCATATACAGTAGGAGCTCCCCATGACCAAAAATGAATTTCAACACAGAGCAACGTGTCCATTTTCGTTGGCTTTATATAGAAAAATCAGACTATTTAGTATTGAAATCATAAGTTTTATTAAATTTTTGCGGGCTCTATTACAATGGCGTTTAAAAGGTTGTGTTCCGTGACACAATAGCAATGCGTAGAGCCACGATTTTATGGCGAAAAGATTTTTGCACCACTTGGTTTCCATGCCTTATGTTGACATCCGCAACTCTGTTTCATGGTCAATGATTGGACGTTTTAACAGTCACTTGCATTAAGGTTCTACTGACAAATCACAGACGTATTGCGCCTCAATAGCCTCACTATTGTTGGTGCAGTCAAATGAGGGGTCGTGTCTGAGCAAAGACACCCTGCCAATAACCAGGAAGCAGAGCTGCCGAGGTGCACGCGAGACATTGAAACAAATTGTTGCAAAAATCTTTTCGCGACAAAATCGTGGCTCTAGCGATGCGTGACGGGTGGTCTGGCAGGCCATGTTATCGAACGCTCCGGTTCGTCAAGCTGACTAGATGGAATGCAAAGAGGGAAAATTAAGGACTGGGAGGGGAGGGAGCTGCTGGCTGCGCATGCATCTACTCGCCAGTCCGCCTCCGCCAGTCGCTAGTATGCGTCCGTCATTCACTGTAACCGTGTTTACATTTTGCTTCCGTTTTACTTAATGAGAAATTACACCAGGCACTTGTGAAGTGGATGTAAACATTAAATGAAATCAAACTGTAAAGTTTGTATGGACATGCTACATGTGAAAGAATACCAAAAAAAGTAGGAAGAATAAACTACGATGTGTAGGCTTTTTTAAACATGATCACTTACCGTATTTCATTGACATATTAAATATCTCAGGCTAAAGTGAATGTTTTAACACATTTGTTGTTTGTACACTTTTCTAATCAAGCTGCTCTGTGTGTGTGCGTGTGTGCGCGCGTGCGTGTGAGAGAGAGGCGAAAGTCTCTAATGAAAGTTAACGTCGACGAGACGTAAAACAAACAAAATTAAACAGAAACATAAATAAAAAAATACAGGTAACACCGTCCTACTTTTTAAAAAAGTCCGTAATTGTTACCTGCTTTTTCTTCATGACAGCATTTTCCACAAACTGTTTCAATGGTTTGAACTGGGACCACACAGCATCACTCGCATCATGCCGCCTCAGAATGTATTCATAGACGTCCCCAGCTTTAAGGACATCTTTCGTCGTTGGCGCAACTTTGGGCTCTTCTGCTTCCTCCTCTTCGTCGCTCGGCTCCTGCCCCTGGACATCATCTACATTGTCTAGCGTACCCTAAACTGCAATGTTGTCATCCGCTGTCACAAACTCTGCAAACATGCATTCTGGGTTCAATTGCTGCCACGTTTCGTCGTTGCATGGCCGAATGTAAGTGTGAAGCTGCGGCTCCGTCGAGGGGCCCGCCTGGAGCTCTGCGCCCACTGTGGGTGGGTCGTGGGGGTTTTCAGGGTTGGCGGCAGTGAGAGGCACATGGACGGCAGCATCTTCGTCGACTGGTGTGACGAAGTTGGCGATTACTGTTGGTTTTAATGACCTCCAATTTGCCACAACCGCTTCCATTGCCCTAAATACGTCCCACTTCTTCATCTCTTTCCCGATGTCAAGCTTCAGTACCATGCTCGGCACAAGCATTTCTTGGAACTTCAGCTTCACCTGCTGGATTATCCCCTGGTCCAGAGACTGAAGCACGCTAATGGTGTTCTTCGGTAGGAACACCAACTCAATATTCCTGAGGTTATCGAGCACTGGTTGTGCGGGGCAATTGTCGACGAAGAGGGCGACCTTTCTGTTCATGACACCCATCTTGGCATCAAAGCTGCGAAGCCACTTCATAAAAACTGCCGCATTCATCCATGATTTCCTGTTGAAATCATAGTCACAAGGGAGAATGTTCCCCTTGAAACCTCTTGGTTTTTTAAACTTCCCTATTACAAGGGGCCTCATTTTGTCACTGCCGTCCATGTTGCAGCACAGAAGGATGGTGAGGCGCTCTTTGCTCCTTTTCGTACCCTTGCATGTGTCCCCTTTCCCCCAATAAGAGTGCGATCTCGCAAGAGGTTATAAAACATCCCCAGCTCATCTGCATTATACACATCTCGGGGCTGGTAACGGCTGAGGACGTTTTTGTGCAAGGGCAACCACTCACTCACCGACTTAGGATCAGCCGACGCACTTTCGCAGACAATCTTGTGGCTGGATATTCCATGTCGAGTCTGGAAACTGTTCAGCCACCCAACTGAACGCTTGAAGTCTGTTATTCCCAACTTCAATGCATATTCGTCCGCCTTTGCCAACATCATTGGTCTGCTCACAGGCAAATTTTGAGCTCTCTGCTCACCAAACCACTCCAACATAGCTTGCTCTAAGTTATCGCACGTCGCGCCCCTCAAATTTTTCAATTGCACATTGCGGCCTTCCTTCTGTACTGCATTTAGAATTTCTTCTCTCTTTTTGAGAATCGTGAAGAGAGTAGACTTCGGAATGCCATATTGTTGCTCTATCTTCATCTTTGAAACTGTATTTTTGTTCACTTCCTGGATAATTTTGTATTTTTTCATGAGCGACAAACTGGCTCGCTGGTCACTCATTGTTATGAATTCACGAGTTCGTGTAAGTCGAAAATCGAGTCACGATCATCAACGATAATGTTCATAAGCAGGTAAAAATTGTAACCAAATCAAATCCGTGTAAAAATGTGCGTGTCGTCAATGATTGTTGCACAGAATCAAGCCAACAATGTTACCAAATCAAAATCCAAAATTAAAATGTGTGTGTCGTCAACAATTATTCACAAAATCAAATCAGCATTGTAACCAAATCTGCATCCAAGAAACAAAGCTTAATAAGTCGTCAACAAATACCGTAACTAATAAGAACCAAGAGAAATCCGAATCAACAAGCGAGAGTACCGTATCCACAAGTGAGCAAGATCACATTAACACATTGAGTCGCAAGATAAAGGCACGGGACCTGGAGGGCAATAGATGCGCGCGCAGATGCTATCAAGTGGTGCGGTAGTTTACCGGTATTGGCTAGTGGACAGTCGAGGGAGGGAGTGGTATCTATTTTTAGCCGTCGTATGCCTGCCTGCTTGCAATACAGCCCTCGCGAAGATAAATGTGACACACAGCACCAACAAAGTATAAAATACGTATATTTTTCAGCTGATTTCACTCAAATTTTCGACTTTTTAGACTCACATTTTTCTCTGTTTTTCAAAATAGGATTGTATAAACGGAAAGGACGCATCAGAGGGGGGGTAGCATCAGCGGGATTTTACTGTACTACTAGTAAATTTTGTGGTTTTAGGGTGTTATGTTCCTGTGCAATTAGTATTGTATTTGTAAACTGTATACAGTGCTGTGAATAGTTAACACACATGTTGATTACACATTCTTTACTTTTTTTCCCTATAACTTACTGTAAAATAGTATATGGTTATCTTAAGATACTTGTGAAGGGCCTGAAAGATGTAATGCTTACTAACTAGGAAAATTTAAGTTGCATATTTACCTTTAAATGGTGCAAAATTATTTAACTAATTAAACAGAAAATTTCTTAATTGGGAAATTGGTTATAATGGTTTGCCTGAATATTGCTATGAGTAGGTATCATAGGAAATACCGTAATATAAAGTGTTACCAAAACAATAAGATTGTATGGTTTTAAAAATATTCTGGTGAAAGTATGAAGTGTTCAGATTATATATTTTCTTAGATCAATATCTTAAAAGAAATGTTGTGATGTATGTCATTTATAATATTTTTATGAGAAAGTTTCACTGGGTTGGGATAGAAGCAGTAATTTCTGGTGGTATTATTAACTTAAGGGGCCCACATTCAAGTCTGTTGAGTATTGTTTCAGAGCTGTATGTTTTTCTACAAAACCATTCTATTTGTTTCCAACTCACTAGCCAAACATTAGGAATTAACTTTACCTACATTTTAGAGAAGAGTTTTGGATACCATTATGTTAAAAATAGCACATGTACTGTAATTACAATTTTTTTTCCCAAGCTCTCTAACATACCAATTGATGAAAGTGTACCCAAATTGTTATGTAGCTTTGGTGCATATTTTACAAAAATAAAATATTGGGTCACTGCTCAATGTCCCATTGTTCCAACAGTCCAACATCATCTCTGTATGCTAGTTCAGTATCTTGCACATAAAAGCAGTGTAGCCATAGGCCCACACATCAGTGTCACCCTTATTGTTTCTTCACTTCTGAGCCAACAGTGCTCAAAACAGCTCTGGTAGGTGGCCCCGTATTGAATTTCGATGTTTTACTGTACGTTATAAATACACAATATATCAGTGTTATTGGTGTTATTTAATTTTGTTGCCTTTCACCATCTTGTCTCCATAGTTGCTATATTATATGCTGCCTGCCTGTCTTTCTGTCACTGCAGCCAACTAGATATGGTGTATAATTTCTAAGCTTATTAAGCAGGAAGCCATCTTAAGAGGGATCTTTTTTACCAGGGTTTCACTAAATTGTGGATTAAAACATGCATGTACTGTGAAGTTTGCAGCCACTTCCCCACCTTATTTAAATCTGTATAAAATATTTTTTTCCCCTTAAATAAATTTAAATATTTAGTAACAGGCTGTATGCAGTATTAGTTCGTCAGGTGTTCTAGATGATACAACAGGATTCAATAACCTACTAATTGGGGACATGTATAATTAAAATTCATCTTTCAAAATTTAATATATAATACAGTCAGGAATTTGAAAGTAGAATTTTTTGTTTACTTTCCTGGCTTGTTTGGTTTCAGATTGACCACAGTAAAATTTTAATTATTTTTGTTGCCATAATTTTCTTTGTATTTTTCTTAATTTTTGAGTTTTAGCAATTTTAGTATCTTGGTAAATGTTTCCTGGTGAAGTGAGTAACTTCTTGTGTTGCAAGCTTCTCCAGGCTGTAGGATTTCTGGCGCCGACGTTGTGGTTGATCGCTTGCTTCATGGAAATTCTTCATGACGTAGGTTATTGATGCACGTTGGTCAGCCATCTCAGGGGGTTGCTTAGGGTATTGCGCCGCGAAAGTAGTTCCACTGTTGCGCACCTTTTGTCCCCAATTATTATATTTGTGTTGAAAAAGAATGTTATTTTAATGTAAAAACTATAAATTTAAATCTTGAAATCCTTTGTTATATGTTTTAAGAGTAATTTTACTGCTTTTGGGAGAATTGGAGTCTGTTGTATCACTCCGCACAGCGATACCTTAGCTACCATGTTTGTTGCAGTGAAGTTAGGCAGTTCGTGCCGGGCGCTGGCCCGTGGTCTATCGTGCAGTACAGTTATGCGGTAACAATCGTGCAGGGATGGCACGAAAGGAAGGACGTGTATGGGTGAGATGGGCGAGGAAGCCTCGAGTGCGTTGGCATGGCTAGGAGAGAATGGACATAGACTTTGATCCGAAATACAGTTCATTATTAAGATCATGGTAGCTAGTGTCGTTCTAAAAGTTGATTAAATTTATGACAAACTGCAATAACTGAACGGTACCGTATGTTGTGAAGTGTAATTTTCGTGATAATAAATGGAACTATTGACAAATCTGAGTTTCTCTGTTCAAGTTCAACCTGACTGATGAGTGTGTAAAATAAATTAATCTACATTTAACAAAACAGAAACTGAGCTATCTGGCGCACTTCACGTGACATAACCTCAACGGCTCGAAAATTGAGATGCGTCACACCAGTTAATGTATTTGTTTTAATATTCTTTATTATTTTGATGTGGAACCTATAGATTCAATTTTTTAAACTCTTTATTATATATTTTTGTGTAATTTTGCTGTTTTTTATCAATTTTGGTTTCTGTATATCACTCTGCTGAGGTATGCTATTAGTTACCATGTCTGTCGAAGCTTTATCAGTCATGCAGAGATGGCAGAAGAGGTCGGACAAGTCGCGGGCGTTGTGGAGAAGTGGGGCTGGCGGAAGAAGTCGAGATGACTTAATCGCACTGGATAGGCAGTAGGCGCGGACTTAGTTTTTTTTTTATATTAACGCCTACCTACCTCGGGTGGGATCGGGATAGCGAACTACGCTGTTGATGTGTGTGAAGGGTGCCAGCAATACTCCCCAGGTACTGCACTTCGAGACTCTTAGGCCTCAGGGTGTGGTTTGTTCGGTGTGTTCGGTATCCCACCCGACGCGTTGATGTGAGTGATTGAAAGCCACTTAACACGCGGTGCGTTGATGTGCGTGATTGAGTGGTGAAAGCACTTGAATGGGTTAACACATATGACACTGACTATACCAGAACTACACACTTACTGGATGTTGGCCCCCAGTACGCCTGGTAACTTATGTTGCGTATACTGGCAATATTAGGTGTCTAGAAATAATGTAAACAGTATTTCACTTACAGATGATTTATTACGCTTACAGTACATAGGGCCAAAATAATGTCTGAGTTACGCACGCAGCGAGGTAAACGTAGTGATGCGTCCCTTGCAGTAACAATAACCCTAAAGCACACGATAGTGCACGTGATAGTGAACTTTGCGTAGTGACTACGACCGGCTGGTATATCGCACGTGGTTGGTGAGTGATCAGTGTGGAGCTGGTGTACGAGGTGAGTCTACGACACCAGAAGGTGCACCTCCTTAAGCA
>PNEQ01125496.1:0-10236 GCA_003012365.1 Medauroidea extradentata | reverse complement strand
AGAATGCCGTTCTTCAAAATGTACTAACAGGATGTTTCTAAGCCCTCCATCATAGTTAAAACGGCCTTTTTAGAATGCCGTACTTCAAAATGTACTAACAGGATGTTTCTAAGCCCTCCATCATAGTTAAAACGGACTTTTTAGAATGCCGTTCTTCAAAATGTACTAACAGGATGTTTCTAAGCCCTCCATCATAGTTGAAACGGCCTTTTTAGAATGCCGTACTTCAAAATGTACTAACAGGATGTTTCTAAGCCCTCCATCATAGTTAAAACGGACTTTTTAGAATGCCGTTCTTCAAAATGTACCAACCGGATGTATACGAAACTAAGGAAAAAACGCGTACTGAGCAGACCTTCCACCAATAAATCAATAGAGGTGATATGATTCCCGTCGAGCGTGGTTCTCTGGCTCTTATCGCTCCGCTGCTCCCACGTGGTAAAAGTGGAAATTTGACACCGGTGCACACTCCTCTTAATACAGTCATGGCACACGCAGGCTTTTTATCGAATCGTGAGAAATTGGAAAGTCTACAAAAGTTCCGTGCAAACACGCCTTGCCCAGCGTCGGTGAGAGTATTCTTCCAAGTCTTCGGCGCGCAACAGAGTATCTGATTGATTCGTTCCGCTCAAGAAGAGATAATACACCACGGGGAGAACATAATGAAACACAGCTACCGTAATAAATTTAATAACAAAACCGACCTTCTTCTTGATTGGTGTGTATGTATGTATGTGTGGCGAGTCTCTGAAACATCTCCAATCTCGCCTTGTTGCGAACCATATAATTATCAGCTGCCATTGAAATCACCTGCCCCGCGGTTCTTTTCACAGTTTTTTTTACTCGCCTTCTTTTTTTTCTCTCTCTCTCATCACCTCTCCTTCGTCATCACACACCTCAGCAGCTACTCTTGGCATCTGGTGGAAGGAGTCGGTGATAATTGGCGTAGTCCCGCCTCCTCCCCCGGTACAAAATAACCAAAAAAGAAGAGATGGTAAGAGGAGAAGGGCGGGGGAACTGCTAAGACGAAGAGAAGGGGCCGGCATATCAAACAATATAAATCATGAGAGGATGCTAGCTTGCCGTCAGGATCTTGATTGAAACTCCGGAGATTTATTAGCCCAGTACCGTGACGGCTGGTCATCCCTCATGTGTCGAGACTCTGTGAGGAAGCTTTTTTCCTTTCTCCTCTTCGTATCCACCCCCTATCCTCCCTCTCCCTTTCTGTACCACACTCTTCCCCGACGACCAGGCAAACGCCCCTTTCTTTACCACGATTGTCGACGATGCTGTTTCCGCCCGGGTATCTACCAAAGTAAGGCTTATTCTACACAGTAAAAAATATTCGTAATTAAAGAGGCAGCTACACCTCTTTCGTTTACAATAATCATTTTCGTTTAATAAATGAAGGCTATAGCGAATAGCCGGCAATGTTTCCTTACAGAAACATTAGTTTTTTCTATTAGGTGTGTATTGTAGGATGAAATCGGCACTGAGAGTTATTTAGCATTTATTATTTGGTGAGAGACAGTTTTCGTCTTAAATTTAAAATCAGCTTAATTATTTTATAGGTACACATTAATTTTTCGAATACAATGTATGTAATGGAAGGTTAAGTAATTAGCTACATCGCAATTGAAATAATTTCAATTAAATCTTGCCGAATTTGTAATTAGGAAAAAATTATGTAAAAGTCATTAAAATAAGTGACAAGAGCTCTTAAGAAGAGAAAGCTTGTAAACTAATGTCAAAACATTTATAAGTCTATGCACTAGGAAAGGAATGTCACAGGTCACTAAAGTGGTTGAAATTTTCCAAACACCCTGCGTGGATTAGTGGGATACATTTTTATTAGCAGAGTGTTTGATGTAAAACAAAAAAAACTTTGGACGGCCTGTCTCATTTTACAAAATATTTTCTTGGTAACCATTTGCCATTTTTTTTGTGTCACTTCAAACAGTTGTAAAATGTACAAGAATGTATTTTGAATTGTACAATTATTATTTGTAAATATAAAAATATGTTTGCAAATATACACACATATTTGTATACTTACAAGTTTGCAATATTTTTGTGAACTTAAAAAATACTTTTTTTGGAAATTAGTTTCCAAAAAATTATTTTTGTAAAAGTATAAAAAAAAAAAAGATTTACTGTGTACTACAGGTTAGAAAGAAAATATGTTTTCTTATGGGAGAGTTTGGTACAGGAAAAAATTCTGCCATTAGTTTCGCTGCAATCGCTAATGTGTGTAGTAAAATACGAAACCTTAGTACAATTAAATTTACCTGAGCTTGGCAGAGAGAGACGTGATTTTATTTTATTTAAAGGAAACAAATTTTGGCTTTAAAATTATTAACTTCATGGAGGCCTGACTGAAAATTCCTGAAAGCTATGTTATTGGCTAGTTTATTCCTTTTACCGATACCAGCGCTCAAGCCGCATAAATTTCCCCTGCACCAAACTTGTAACTTTAATCTTTCCTAACTGCAGTAGAAATAACCTTAGTAAAAGTCTGCACGAAACAGCCTCAGAATCAGTGTTACCAGGTTCAGAGATTATCTCCCGTGTAGATTTTATTTTACATGAAATAAGACTAACGGATATTTAGCTGACTGTAGGAATTTTTTGGGGAGATGTGATTTTTTTTACTTGTGACTTTACTACACCATACACATTTTTGATGCAAAACTTTCTTCAGTGTTATTTGTGGATATACAAGATGTCCAGAAACGACCTTATAATAAGCAGCACACTACGCGAATCCTGGGTTAGTGGCAAAATGTACGAAGACATTTTACATGCGTAATGTGGCAACATAACACAGTATTTAGTTCCCATCTTAAGATTCCACTATACACCGGATTTGTTTTAAAGTCGTGATATTTGTTTCAGAGCATAAATCAAAAATGCTTGTTTGAAGAACCAATTAAATGTATTTGTGCTTTAACTTTTCTGCACTAAAATTGTTTTAAGGTACGCGCGCACTACGGCGTCACGGCAAGGACGGACGGCCGTCACAGAAAAATACAAAACTTTTAAATGTGTAGACTGTAGAGTAATAGAAGTGCGCGCACCACGGCGGGACGGCCGGGAACGGACGATCGGCAGCTTCGGCCGTCCGACAGGAAGTTCGAGCGAGGGAATTAAAAGACAATGCTGTGTGTGCCGCGCCGCCCGCCCCATTGCAGTGGCTCACGAGACACTGTCCAAAAATTCGTGCCGTCCGAAACCTCTGGTACCGCCGGGCGGATCGGAATATTTCCAGACTTCCCATCCGTACCGTCCGTCTGTCCGTCCTTGCCATGACGTCGTAGTGCGCGCGTACCTTTATGCGTTAAATGCAACTTGTAAACAGTGATAGAAAAAAATTAATACAAAATTTTTATCGCTGTTTACAAATCGCATTTACCAGGTAATGGAAATTTGGGGCAGAAATGTTAAAGAACACATACATAAAAATGGTTCTTTAAACAAACATTTTTTATTTATACTCCGTAACAAATATTACGTCTTTAAAACAAAGAATATGTACGTCCGGTGTATATTGTAATATTATGTTACAGAGATATCTTACGTTATTTTTATGACCAGCATATTTTGGGAGCAGGTTAAAATCTCGAGAAGTCCAAACATGATTCTACAGTTACTTGACGTAACATACATAAAATAATATATGGACGAGAAGCGCAACATTGAGCATGTGGAGTGTCGTCGTGAAATATTTTACCACTAACATTTTCGCCTACAATTAGCCCAGAATTCACGTGGTGTTTTATTAAGAGGTTGTTTCTGGACATACTGCATTAGGAACAAGTTGAAGTAAGCCACTGTCGTATTGGTTTAGGCATAGTCTTTGACATGTTTTGTGTTGGATGATGGGTCAGCATAATTATTTACTTAGTATTTCTTATTCCAGTAATCTGGGTGAGTGAGGGAGTTTGGTCAGCGCGTGGTGGATAAATAAACGTTGAAAACATAAATTGATTTCTACGGTTTTTTGAAGCCAATATGGATAAAATACTCAATGACAATCCTAGATAATGTTATTTGCCAACTTTAAGAATAAATATTTATCCACAATTACTAATTCGTTAAGCGTGATCTCTTGCGCTGCTGTTAAATACACGGGGTTCCGGCGTCAGAGATTGTGCCTCAGAAGTTCGTAATACCGGAAACAGTTTTGTTTCAAACGTTGGCTAAAATTATTATCTAAGATTCCTATTGTTTTAATTTCGCAAATTGACTTCAAGAAATCTACAGTTATATATTAATGCTTTTAGCGTTGAATTATGTACTACGCCCTCTTACCATCGAGGGTCGGTGAGGGGTGATACGAGGTGAGTATGGAGCAGTGCCGGAATGAAAGGGCAAGGTAGACGGGAGATCCCCGAGAAAAACCCGCCGATCAACGGCATCGTCCGGCAAGATTCTCACACGCGAAAATCCGGAGTCTGTCTCCGCCGAGAATCGAACCCGGATCGCCTTAGTGGGAGGCTATATCTTACCCCTCGGCCACCGAGGTCCCCTTATGTAGGTAAGTTCACAATATTAGTACAACCAATAAACCTGTGTTTTTAGGCAAAAAATATTTTGTTCTCTTAAGCTATTGTATAGGCCTGTAAAAGTGCAAATTAAAAATCAAAAGCTAATAAGAATGTAAAATACCTTTTAACTTTGCAAGCAGGCCTACAAATATAATTTGATACTTTGTCATATTACAAACAGGCATTCACGCATGCTGTGTTTATATTTTGGAAAAGTTGGAAGTTGCAAATAATTTCTTTGACAACTAGGTTTATTTGGTGAAATGACTAACGTATATTTTAATTGTAAGGGAAAAATGAAAATTTGTCTGGAGAATTGCGAGTGTCAGAGAACCGAAATGGCACGCAGACGTTCAATATTTATTAAGAATGTATTATACCAGAAGCAATAATTTAGAATACAGTTTTGTCACAGTAATAGCCAGTTATTCTTAGTGAGATGTAAATGTCATTTAACTGTAATAAACTGTATTTTTTTGTAAAAAAAAATATTTCAAAGAATGTTTCCAAATAAGTTTTCTGAAGTGCCACCTGCAATATTGTCGTAAATCTTACAGTTTTACTTTATAGCTCTATAGAATATTTCTGATAATATGTACTTTGTATGATGGGAATGGAACAATTTCGAAGCAGTTATTGTGTACTGCGGATCTTTCCACGAAATCCATTATTGCCTTCTGTGGTTTGTTACGAACATTTGTTTCGGGATTATGCGTATGGAAAAAAAAATCTGCAAACAAATTAAGGCTGTGGAATTAATGAAATGATGGCCGGATATCGGTCCCAGTATTTCTGTGTTCAGGTATAAAAATAATATTGATGCTCTGTACAAAATTCCCTGGAACGTCTGGTATCTCTGGTGTGAACGTAGTATAGACACAGTGCTAACAAAAATGGCTGGTAGGAAGAACTCTAGGAGGGGAAATGAGTTAGTTCCCTCTCCTATAGACCTTGAGCCCAGACTCCGCCCTCTCAAGCCTGCTGTTCCAATCACAGTGGGCGGATGAGTGGTGGAGGGGACTGCAGCGGTTTGTTTACACCAGGTTCAGAATTAGCACGAACAAGCACACAAGCGAGTGATTCTGGCGACTGCGGGGTATCATGGAACTGCTGGGTGAGATGAAGATGACCGACCACCCGGGCACCTGTGGTCCTGCGATGCCAACCCTTCCACATCTTTCCCGCCAAAGTCTCTACCCCCTCTCCCTCGTTCTCATCCTTTCCTCCCTTCTGTCCGACGCCGACGATAATAAATCGTGTGGGCCCTCCCAGCTTACCACTCTTTTTTTTCTTCCTTCGGTTGGGACCCCGGGCGGCGCGGCGAAGCGACGTTCCAACACAAACCCAATAAACTTACTGTCGTCCTGTCGTAACTCAAGTTTCCTCCTGGCTCCTTGGCTGCATGCCCTCCGACCTGATCCCCTCACTCCTCGACCAACTTCCCCTGGGTCTTTGCCGGAAAACCAGCCCCTTTCTTTATCCCCCCCTGGTACTCCACTACTGGCAACACATTCATCATGCATGTCGTCGTAAGGATGGGACCAGATTATTCCCATACCCCTCTGGTGCAAAGTGGCTGGTCACTCCGCGCTTCGTCGGTCAACCGAACCACTGATCAACTCTCCCTGCTGACAGATTATCAAGATATTCTCGAATCCGTGTAAACACTTGTCCCAGAAAAGAGAGCACACCACCACAGAAAAGTTCATGAGAAGAGAGGTGTTTAATGAGGGTTGAAGGACTCTGCTTACATGAGAGCCGTGGCGTGAACATGGAAAGGGATTAACAAGTGCTAAATGTGTACCAGGCCACACTCATCACTAGGAATCCTTATTTCTGGTCAAAATATTATATATTTTAGTTCATCGTGTGCATATCTGAAGCTCTACTTCATGGTCAGTAACTGGTCGGGACCTGAAAAATTCGCGTTTTTTATTTGAGCTGTAGCTAGGAATCAATCATCTGTAAGGTCGTGTCACTTTTGTAATTGACTCTTATCTTATCTGACAAGTCTTAGATTTAGCAGAGATAATAATAACGTAGCATCTGAAACAGAACCAATCATTTAGTAACATTGTGCCATCGAGCAGCCAATGAGAAGTTGGTCTGCTGTATATGTAGAACTGGATAATTAGTTCATTAATGAGAATTTCGTTAGTTGCATAATAAACTGAAACCGTTGCATATTTTCTCTTAAAAATCAGTTAACATTGTATACACTGTTTTTTTTTTTTTAACTGTGTAACAGTTTTTGATACCTGCTCTCGTTCATGTTAAAAAAAAAAAAAAACTATCGTTAAAGCATTGTGAATTATGGATCATGCCGATAGTTTTCCAGTGATTTATAAAACATTTTTTTTAATTACACATTTTTCGTATCGACGAATCCCTACACAGCACCGTCACAAATATGTTAAAATTTGTATCTAATTTATTTTGTTAGCAGTAAGTAAACTTCAAAGTTTTTCCGAGTTTTGCAATCAAAAATTATTAAATTTGTAATGAACAGCATATTAGTCAAAATCAAGCAAAATATTTTTTTTTTCCAAACTAACGGATTATTATTTTTCAAAACATCTACACATGATTGTGCATTGTATGACTACTATTTAGTCTTGAATTTTTTCAAAGTATTACTTTAAAAAACATCCGAGTTTTTTTGCACCAATGTGAAAATAATAACGTAGCTTGGCCTTACGTGATCATTCAACTAACCTACACGGTCAGTCATGTTTAGAACGAGTAACCTGTCCACCTTAAAACTCAGGATCATTAAATGTATTCTAAGGAAAACATAGATCCGATTGACAGAATTTATTGGTTTGTGGACATACGCCATTGCTCATGTTTAGTTGACCAAACTTGTATTGATAAGCAAAAAAAAAAAAAAAAAAAAAAAAAAAAAAAAAAAAAACGATCAAAAATTATAGGAGAGAAAGTTTTATAAAAGTACTAGCTGGCAGGCTGCGGCTTTGCCCGCGTGAAATTATGTAATGTAAACAGTAAATCTGGATAAAGTATGTGATGAAGACATTTAATAGCTAGCGTACTCAATAACAGTGAACTATAAATTGTCTTAGCTTAGTGTAAAGAGCGCGCGCAATATGTTCGTATGATGTAATAGTAATTCCCATCGCACGGGATACGAACCCGTAACCCCACCCCTCCCACACCACAAACTTTATACAATACCTGAGTGAATGCTTAAAGGCAGACCGTGATAATTCTTTCGTATGTATACAGGCTAAAGTCCAAAGAGGTTTTATTTATGAGTAGGTTGGCAAAAAGAAACAACGGTTGAATTATTTATCCGTGATCATTCTCTTTTTTCAAGAGACTGCAACATTTAACTGCTTTTCACATCCTTAATTTGCGAATTTCATAAAATCTTGAATTTGGTTTGTAGATATGTACATAAACTTCATTCTTATCAAAAAATCATCTCGATATCTCAACGGTTATAGGCGGTACAGATAATTATTTGATAACAAATTTTATTTTTTTAACAGCTTTCAAGGACGAATTTCGAAAAATGCTGAAATAACTTTTTTTATATTTACGTAAGATTTATTTTAAAACAAACACCATTTCAATATTTCCACTGGTTTAGGAGATGTGGGAGTAATTAAAAACACGTTTTATTTTTTGAGATCTTTCATGGCGAATTTAGAAAAATTCTAAAAATACTTTTTAGATATTTACTTAAGCATCATTTTAAAGAAAAATCACCTCGCTATCTGAAATGGTTAAGGAGAAATCACGGATTAATAAAAAAAAACATATTCTAAGGCTTTTCACCCCCTTAATTTTCGAATTTCACAAAATCAAAAAATTCACAAATATGCATTTGTTTGGGCAATATTTTGAAGTTAAAAAAATATTATAGCTTTCCCGGTTAGTGAGATATCAGGGATTTTTTGAAAACAATTCACCCCCTTTCACCCCCTTAATTATTGAATTTCGAATAATCCCTTCTTGGTAGGTGCCTACAGGCAAAGGAAAAGCTTCCCTCGAAATTTCATGGCTAGCTAGTTCCAGCGGTTTGGGCTGTGCGTTGATAAGTGAGTGAGTGAGTGAGTGAGTGTGTCAGGGCACTTCATTTTATATATTAAAATTTTTCTCATAATTTGCGAACGTTGTTCGCTTGTATCCCAATTAATATAGCCAATATTAAAAATTCAAATTTGGTTTTGTATGAAAGGCTTAGCTTATCTTTCTCGATTATTGATTTTTTTCATAGTACATAAGAATGTATCGTTACCTTAATTGTAAAACGCTGTTACATTTTTTTTTAGTATTGGAAATTTGTGCCTTACTGAAACATTCTTAATATGGTATCTGGAAACAAAATACTGTTAAATGTAAATATAAGAATCTCCTTTATAATAATTTTATACAGAAATTATTCCTACGTATTTTTTCTTAGTGTGAGGAAAATTTAATAGTATTTTTTTGTTCTCCTTTCTGATATTCAGAAGACGTTCTTAACGAAAATGGAACATCTCTTTACATCATATTATATGCAAAACGTACAATATATTTCAAAGACTTCGTCGTGCAAGTACAGTAAGCTGACCGGAAAAAGTTTTCACTTCCGAAGCACTGATTAGTTTTTTTTTTCCCAGTGAATTTATGTTCTGCAATTTTTTCACTATAGGCTAGTAACATATGTAATAACAAAATTGTGCAGGTTGGTCATGTTATATGTTAAAGTAAACGTCCCATGTCATAATAAACAGTATTATTTAATTATTAAACTCGACGAGACGATCTTCAAAAGCAAACCTTTTACATCGAATGTCATATATGTTTGATTGAAGTTTTTTGCCGCATTCTTTGTGAAATTTTTTTTATGCTTGAAGTGTAAATATTTGTTTTCCGGTTTTGAACGAAAATAAACGCGATTTTACTGAAATGTTAGGCATAAAACGTTACTTAGACCAGTTTAGCGAAAGCCAATTAGTCAGTAGAAATACGCGTGCACAAACAATAAAGTAGAAACTCATCTTTCGTGCACGCATAGGAAGTTAAACCTCATAAAGATTATTTTTTTCACAAGTGGAATTAATCTGAAGAGACTTCCACAGACGTAGCCTACACGTTCTTCACATCGTTTGCCACGAGGAAATGAAACAAAAGTGCAATGGAAGTGGCACGCGTGGTAATAAAACGTAGTTTCTCATCGTAAATGCCACGAAACAAAATATGCTTCTTTTCCTGGGAACTTTCGCAGAGTAAATGTAAACCAGTGTATCCTCGAAGCTTTCTCAACACATAAGCAAGCAGTTTTCCTGGACCAGCGACTCATTAATCTACATTTACTTAGGGGAAATTGGGTCGTGATAATTTGGCCGACTAATGGGTCAAAAATTAAGAATAACATTTCCTTGCATACAGCACCTCTGACAGTTACGTGTAGGCCTATATATATATATATATATATATATATATATATATATATATATATATATATATATATATATATATATATATATATATTTATATTTATATATATATATATATATATTTATTTATTTATATTTATTTATATATATATGCCAATTTCCCGTTATTATTTGAGATTAGGCTAGAGTTCGCAGGTCTATAATTACCCGAAAGCACTCTGTGATGTTAAGGGTGTTCAAGTGCGATAAAATCATAATTTTATAAAATATCGTTTGTTTTGTAG
>PNEQ01125495.1:0-10228 GCA_003012365.1 Medauroidea extradentata | reverse complement strand
TTTGTAAACATTAAGGCTATTACTGTTAGTTAGGTAGTATAGTTTATTGCTATTAATTTTTATTTTATTTTCTTTTAATTTTAATCTCTAAAATAAGTGTTGTATGTACCTAATATGGGTTCAGTGTAAGAGAAGGCATATATGCCTTAACTGCGCCTAATAAAGACGATTTTATTATTATTATTATTATTATTATTATTATTATTATTATTATTATTATTATTCCTTTCATAGTTTTGTATTACTGCATGCTGAAGTACGACGTCGCATAAATGATGTTATAGTAAAAAGAACAGGCAACAGACGTAGAGAATTGAAATATTTCACATTATATAACAGAGGCACTGGCTACGCCAGGACATTTACATAAAAATTGTACTTATTTATTTGACATTGTTAAAAATGTATTTAAATTAAATTTTAAAAATACAAATTTTTTAAAATGTTATCAAAATGCAAAAAATATTCCATTTGAATTTTGACGTACGCATCTCTGTGTACCACGTGACACTGTTCTTCTTTGTGAATTGTTTTGTTTCAGTAGCTTTTCTTTCTAGTATAAAATCAATTTATGCAAATTTGAACTTCAATATGCTGTTATACAAAAACTTTTCAATTTAAATAATTTTTCATTATGCAAGCAGCAATGTATGTTCAAGAAACCGTATCCGATAGAAATATAAAAATATGTAAAACAATTAAAATTTTCTGTGAACTCCCCTCTAACCATGAACATACTGTAGGAAGAGGTGTAGAGGTGAGCTCTGGGAAACTGACAAGGTGCTATGGTAACAAACACTTGCTTGTCCGTGTTGGCAGGTTGTAACTTGTCTGTGGTTGTTGTGAGGGGACAATAGGGCGCGCTGTGACGAAGACATAGCGGTTCCTCTGAGGAAAGTAACTGTACTTTCGTTCTTTATTCTGTCACGTCGTAAATACCTGGTTCGCTGCGTGGAATGTCTGTTCCTAGGCTACACGCAGTGTCTATGCTGTTCACTCTAATCTGAGTTCTCTACTGAACACTTCACCAGCTCCTAACTGCTTTCAGCTCGCCGACACGACGTGCTATTTACAACTGTCTGCTGTGTCTATCAAACAAAACAACAACGCACTACTAATAAAACAACATTTCATGACAATTTCGAACATGTTATCGACATACGAAGGAAACAATTATTTAAAAGCTGGAAAAAGTATTTATTTCCTGCACAGTTTACAGTATATATTTCAGTAGTCAGATACGATTATCAATCCATGGCTAACAATAGATTCAAAAATTCTGGTACCGACGTAACGAAAATTTGGTTCCTACTCTATGCAGAAAAAATTAACGAGTGAAAAAACCATATTGTAAAGTCCTCTTGGATTATTTTGTACTTACCTACCCGGAAAAAAAAATCGCATTTGATTGATCACCAAACAATGTGTCTACAATTCTGACCACATATTCTCACGGTGTTACAAAACATAATGCAAACATTTTATTTGTATCATATAATCCTCACAGCAAGTTTGTTTTATAATTAAGACTTACATCCACTTTTCGAAAATAATGAAACACAATTTCATTGTACGCATCCAGTGTCACATAACGAAACCTTTATGTTTATTGGCCACATTGTAAACATTACTGACGTGAGAAGACGGAACGAAAGGACCAAGGAATTTCGGAGCGGAAGAACTAAAACGGAAAATTGGTATCAGAAAAAAAAACGTAATGAATAAATATAAACACACCACACACACAATGGAGCCACAGCATTGACATATTGTGTCTAAAAGTACGGTGAATAAAATAAAAGATTAGCATGTGATACTTGCATTGCAGTGATACTTTATTATTTTTATTACTGTAGCATGCCATGTATCGTAATCCACACACAGATGGTATTACATATGAATTGTTATTACTATGTGTTTACATTTTATATTGTAAGATATTGTTTTCTGTGTTTGTGTACTTGTAAGGGAAATGGTTAAGTGTAAGAGAAGGCAAAATGCCTTAACTTCACAATTTTAAATAAAGGCATTAAGTAATAATAACTTATTTTTACAGTGGTAATTATTATTGATCTAAACTTTTGGCCTTTTCACAAACAAGTAAGGGCCACGGCGGCCGAATGGCCAGACCATTCGCCTCCCACCAAGGCGATCCGGGTTCGATTCCAGGCGGGTTGGGACCCGGATTTTCGCATGTGGGAATCGTGCCGTACGATGCCGTTGGTCGGTGGGTTTTTGTCGGGGATCTCCCGTTTCCCCCGCCCTTTCATTCCGGTACTACTCCGTACTCACCTCATATCACCCCTCACCTGCGCTAACGACCTCTATGTTAAGCGCTGAACAAACTCTCTCACAAATAAGTATGAGAGTATCGTACATTCCTAAATACTGGCAAGTGTATCAAGAAACTCGTACGTTTAAAAGGGTGTCAATCGTTAAATAATTCGTGAATGAACTGCACGGACGCGTCGTCCGCTAATCATAATTATAGTAACAAATGTCTAGCGCCGTAGATTGTGTTTGCAACATGCTTTAGTATTGTGCATTGGTTAATAAAACTTTCCTATTAGCTGATCGACAGATACATATATGCACACGACAGATAACAAATACTTATTTCTCGTGCAAGGTCTCAGTGCACGGCGGTCGGCAGCCAATGAACATGTTTGTTTACAATAGATATATGACATTTCTTAATCGTCGGAATGATAATCCCAACTACGCACGTAGTATTGTTTAGCGTACGTGCGTAGCGAAGCAATTTAATGTCGAGAAATGGTACTAGGTGACAAAGCTGTTTTTTCCGTACACTGTTAGAAAAATCAGTAAATTTAAGGAGATTTTAACGAAGAACACGCCTTAAAAACGAAGTAACAGAATGTAAAATTAAGGCATCTGCGTGGAAAATTCCGTAAACAAGCGCAGACACTGCTGGATATAGCTCTCTCTCTCTCTCTCTCTCTCTCTCTCTCTGTGCGCATGCTTCGGGCACGTTCGTCTATCTTCGACTAGGGTACGTTCGGGTTAGTTTTGCGAACGCAGATTTGTGGAAATCTGAGTACACTACAAAGTTCATTAGATTTCTACTATAGTAATGGAGGAGTACTTTTTTTCTGCTTCTTGCTACTGAGAATTTGAAAAGTCACTATTTCTGTTTTTAGGCTAATCAATGCGAAGACTATAATACTAAATAGTAACACATAGTTACTTCTAGTGACAAAGGCGCCTATTTGGCTGCATTGGTAACAGTGTGTTTCACCGTCGTGCCTATGTGTATTGTCTTGCAAACTCCAAGGTTATGTTTCCACGCACACCACGTGTACGTTTTTATACCATCGAAATATTAAAATTCCTTTGAAATAAAATGTTCTGAAGACAAGAAGAAGCTATTTATTTTTCGTTTATGTAACGTCCGTATATTTAAGAAGATAGCTGGATAATTAGTAACCGGTACTTTTTTCGTAAATTTACGGTTAAAATTGTTTACAGTGTAGTAAACATATAGTTATACTAAAACCATGTGTTCTAAATTTCTATAGATCATTGCTGAGAGAGAAATAATGTAAAAATTTCGTACTGTGTAATTTTGCTGTCCTAGGCGCAGCCAGGTTAGTTCGGGATGGAGGGCTTTGATAATTAAATAAATAGATTAAACTGAAGTTCTTAATTTAATTACGACCTCTGTAAACACTCTACATTAAGTATCTCGTGATTCATTCTTTTCAAATAAACACTCACAGATATAACGTACAAGTAATCTCCCTAACAGCCTAGCTTACTATTCTAGTGTATAATTAATAATAATAACAATAAAACGTCTTTATTTGGCGCAGTTAAATCAATTTTGCCTTCTCTTACACTGAACCTTATATACCACATACATTCTACAATTGACACTGTTAAAAAATATATATAATAATAACACAGGCGAAAAAAGTGAGTTTTGCAAGTGCCTAGTTAAAACATGGTCAACAGAAAAAAATCTTATGAATATCTAGTACTATACTACAAGTGAACACTATAAGTAAAACACAACATAGATTATTTATCAATATTCACATAAATATTACAAGATTGACAGTATTTAACGTATTCAGTAGGTGTTAGCAGTTTATCATGATAGATGTACTTATGTAAAAACTTAGTAATTACATGTACTTAGCCCTGAAAATCTTAATCACTGTAATTAATCATAGCCAACTAGGCACCAAACAAGTTTGAACACAGAAGTCTCATTATATATAAATAACACAGGAACAGTGATAATTATAGCTGAATCATTAAATGACACAGAAAAACAGATATAATAATAATAAAAAAGCAAAGGAGAGATTGCAGTAAATATGAAGAGTTATAACTAAGAAAAATAAGAAAATCATTTATGCAGCCATTCATCCAAGCATTCATACAAAAACGTTTCCCCTGACAGACCCCGATCACTTAACAGTAAGCACTGCATTAACTTCTTTCTGAACAACAGGCAAGAGCCTGCGCCACGTGTTTTGGTCCAGCTCATTCCAGCTCCTAGCCGCAGAAACACTGAAAGAATTTGAAAAATACTTTGATTTGTGAATTGGAATTAATAGTTTGTCTGATTTTGGCCGTGTAGATACGTCGTTAGCGAAGGAAAGATAGTTAATGCGATTTAGTAAATATACAGGAATGTTTTCACGCAGAACTTTGTTTAATAGCAATAGCGTGTGAACTTTCTCTTGTCACGTAACTTCAGCCAACGCAGCTTATTATAATAAGGCCTGAGATGATCTCTGGATTTAAGATTAAAAATGAATCGTACACAAGAATTCTGCAATCTTTGCAGCCGCGTATTTAGATGCTCTGCAAGGTCTCCGTACACAACGTCGCAATAATCGATGACGGGAAGTATGAGTGTCTGGACCAGTAGTTTCTTAATACGCTCCGGCAACAGATTAGTGAATCTCTTAATAGAATGCAGCGTTCTATACACCTTACGGCAAATATATGATGTGTTACCTGCCCACGATAGATTTTCTTCAATTACTACACCCAAACTTTTAACACTACTACTGATGTTAGGCCTAATGACTGTTTCTTTAAGCAATATATTAGGTAGAGGAAGTTTCTTAGCAGCTGTAAGTAGAGATGGGGAACCGATTATTATGCATTGGGTTTTTTCGTGGATTAATGCGAACACCATTTGCTTCAGACAATGTTGATACCTCATTAAGATCCATATTCATTTTCTGAAAAGAGGAGACTATTTGACTTTGAGCTGTTGATATATACATCTGGAGATCGTCCACGTAAATATGATAGATGGTATGAGATTAACATTTTGGAAGATCATTTATAAATAATGAGAACAGTAGAGGACCCAAGACTGATCCTTGAGGTACACCTTTATAAACTACTTGCCAGCAAGACTTTGTACCATTTAAAACTACGCACTGTTATCTTTCCGATAAATACTATTTAATCCATTTACATGCTGTCAGAGAAAAATTGAAAAAGTTTCTTAACTTACCTATTAGTATGGCAAGCTTTGCTGAAGTCAATTAATGTCAGAAGGGTGATTTGCCTATAGTCCATAGAACGCCGTATGTCATCGGCAACGTTAATTTATAAACGTCTCTCTCAAACCAGTCCTCCGACCACATAAGTTTATATCTAAAAATATCTCTCAATACACAGCTACAGTTCAACCTGTTCATCCACGCCCACCCTTACACCACTCGAAGAGTATCACAGTCGGCCACATCTCCGTAGCCTCTCCTCGATCTGCTGGTCCCGCCTCGTTCCTCGCTGCCTATTCGGTCGTGAACACTCACCAGCTGAATGTTGCAATCACTCCCTCTATTTGCGCAGTGGGCCGGTATTTATACTCGCCCGTGACGACGTACACTGGGACCAAATCGCCTAACTGTAGCCAAAAGTCTCAAAATTAATTTTAGTTTAGAAAAATGTTTGATGACTTATTGCAAACACAAGTGTTCAATGCAAACTAAGTTACTTTGATTTACTCATAGATGTGAACAAAATTTTCGGAATTCACATCTAAAGAGACACTCTGACTATCTGTACAAACACTTAATTTGTCGTGGAGTACGAAGGGTCGTTGTGTATTAAGTACGACTCAATTTACTATTTCAGGCATGTTTACGTAATATTTCGGCATTTGTATTCACATATTTAGCTACAATACTTTTACCATAATATACATAAACATTTTTGTGCACGTATTTCACACCTGATGTATTTTCTAAATATTTGGAAAATTGGATAAGACCTACAAAAAATCCCTCGCGAAATCCCGTAATCTTTCCTTTTGTAACGAAAAATATTTTTCTGTGGCTACAAGCAGCCCAAAAATTACGCGCTACTTCTTGCTATATTTCGAGATAATCCAGATGTAGTAGGGAACTGCGTGCTTTTGACTTTGCTCATATCCGAGCTTACATGTATTCGTTGCATGTAGTAGTGGTACGTGTTGTGGTCAGGTTTGTGGATTACGAAATGATTTACATTAACACATCGACAGGTGTGTAGAAGGTGTTGGAAGTATACAAGGGGAGGGAGGAGTGTTACGGGTTTAAAACCCCCTGCTCCGAAATATGAAGGCCGAAAAATATTATTACTTTTTTTCAAAATCTTTCGCACAACTTATTTAAAATATTTATTTTGCACTGTAAAGTCTAAATTTTCCCGGGGAAGGATTCCCGGACCTACCACTTTCATTTCGGTACCAGAGTTCGTAAATAAAGTTGTCAATATGAACCCCTCGACCTCCAGGAAGGTGGCGCGGCCTGCCGCAGGTGACCTCTAGAGAGCTGACTCGTTAAACTGCTGAGCATTGCCATTTTTACACGCTCTGACTTTTGCCGTACTACATAATTGTTTTCACTCATAAACAGTATTTTAGCTTTATATATTTCACGTTAACTCCCTATATTTTATTTTACATTTTTCTTATATTATTGTATTTACATACTTTGAATATATTATAGCTTGTTCTGGTAACATGAAATTGAGTACTAACAATGTTAGGCCTAGCCTCGTCCATTCGCGGAGTTATGCAATTTGTTACAATTATTAATTTTACAGACGTGTTACTGTACGATAACTTTAAGTGTTTAAAAATGTTTATTTACTTAGTGAGTCGCATGTAGAAACATTTTGCGTACAGCTGTTCCATTTTTAATCTTCAATATGTTGTTTTATAAACCTTATAAAAACATTTCGAAGCTAGGTTTGCAGAAATGATTTGTTAATGCTAGTGACAATTATAACTTACCAAAATGTATCTCTTTATATAAGGAAATATTACTTGGAATAACGATAGAATATGGAAGAATGTGTTATACGTGTCTGAGTAAATTAACTTATAAGATTTCTGAAAGTACAGTTATGAATGCACACAAATTTTAATCAATGTTGCGGTGTACCAGAAAGTTTACATTATCATATTTTTTGTAAATTAAATTTTTGCCGCAGCGCAATGATTTATTAACACATTCTATCCACGCGGATTATTTCACTTCGCTTCCACTAGCCACTATAATAGCAGACTGAACTTCTTATATGACTCGCATTAAACAGTGAGGCGAGTGTCTCACCTGTGTCAGCCTACATCAACTACTAGTTTGTTCGCCTGCCGTAATGTTCCCTAAAAAATTTCACTTTTTGCCTTGTTGGCGATTGTATGTACCTGAATTTATATTTGCCTTGTATTCGAAATGAAATATTGTTGTCTTGTAATAAAAATTAAAGGCATAATTTTATATAAAAGAACTAAAACTATCGCCTACATTAATAAATGAAAAAAAAAAAAAAAAACGTTATTTAGACTTGAAAATTTTGTTGTAACACTCTTTCCACTCCCCAGTCGCATCTACAATTAACTATTTACCTTTTGTTTTCTATTGAACCCTTAGAAACAGGGTTTCAATACTTAATCTACATCAATATTTGTGTTGTATAGGCTACGTAAACTACGTCCTGAATGTTGTCCCTACGAGTGTTTGAAAATCGAAATAAAAACGCGTCTTCATTGCCACTTAGTTGTCTTTACGACGCGACAGTGCTGCTCCAAGTGTTACTTTGCATCTCTCATATATGCTACTTAGTCTTGTATGTCACGCCTAGTGTCTGTAGTCTAGTCTGGCCTCTTGTACACTTAGTTCTTTCACGTAGCCATCAGATACTACTAGCCATCATACGGTATACAGTTGTATTTGCTGCATACATCATGTCACTAAGTCACACTTAATGTTGCAATCACAATAGCGCTATAGACGCGACGTGATACCTTGTCAACCAATCAACGTCAAGGCTTCTGTGCAGTCAGCTCGTCAAAATTTGCGGATGCGACGCGAAATCCGAAAAGAATGAACTTCTATTTCATTTGCATAGCGTACGCGACAAAGCTCAGAATAGAATTAAATTGTGTACCAAAGTGTTGGTAAAAATGGTGTGTTAATAGTACAGTATGTCCATAAATTATCTTAACAACTTTAGACTTCAATAACTTTAAGACTATACAAGATAACAACAAACGGTTGTAAACATGCTGCACGATAAATCATAAAGTTTTTTTTCGTTCCTTGCCAAGACTGACGCAGACTCAAATAATGACATTTTGAAAAACTTTCTCCAATGAGTGAAATGTTCATGTGTCAAGCAAACTGAACCGTATCTGGGGATCAGAACCGCTTCGTGTTTCATGTGGAATGGCAAAATACTGTTTCATAATCAATGTGTGGTACGAACTTACGTATGATTGCATCATTGGTCCATTCTTTATTACTGAGTCTACGGTCACAAGTGTTGCGAGAGTTTGCTGTGTCACAACTGAACCATCTGCAACCTGACGTCATTTTCCAGCCGGATGGGACACCACCTCACTGGTCCCTCATTGGCCGTCAATTTCTGAGTGAAAAGTTTCCGAACAGATGGATTGGACGAGATGGTCCGACTCGATGATCACAACGATCACCAGCCATTGCCCCACTCGACTTCTTCCTATGTTCTTCCTATGGGATGTTGTAAATGATCAGGTAGCCTATACCGAACCAAGGTAACAGGCCTGCAGGACTTGAAGACACTCATTCGTTATGCATTTCAACATGTCACTGTGGAGATACTGGAACATACATGGAGAGAAATTGAAAATCAACTGGACATTATTCGTCCAATAGGGATGCTCACTCATTGGCATGTATGACTGAGATTAAAAAAAACTTTATGAGTTATCTTGTAGCATGCTGAAAACCGTTTGTGGTTATCTTGTATAGTTTTAAAGTTATTAAAGTCCAAAGTTGTAAAGATAATTTATGTACATCCTGTACATTACATTTATTTATTTTACAAGAGATTGTAATGGCAAACATTTTAAAAGAAGTATTTAATAATGACTTTATTATCATATTTCGAAATACCAACGGTTAGTTAAAATATGTTACAAGTAAACGCGGAAAATGGAAATATATTGTAAACTTCTTTGGTTGCCGAACAGGAAGTTACTCGTATTACGTAGTAGCAACGAACTATTTACAATTTTTAGTTTATTTGTGTTTGTCGCGTTTGAGGCTAACTAGTGTTCGCAATTACGAGAATATTTGTGTTGCATCGCACCCTTAGCGTGGTATCTGTCGCGATGTTTTTATTTCAGCATAACGCATAGACTCCCTACCATAAACACAACCCCTTATCCAAGATTATGAAACACCTTATATAATCTCTGTGTACTAGAGTTGACTGATGGATATCAAACTGCAGCCTGAACCGATGGACCTAGAAACGTGACATTTTGTGTCGTAGACGTGTACTAAGAAGGAAATTTTCGAAAATAGACCCGTAAAGGGGCGGAAAGGGGTGATATTTTTTTTCGAATGATTATGGATATCTATAGCACCCTTCGGAATACAGAGTTTCGTTTCGCTACATAATGATGCTTACGTAAACACGTAAAAAAATAGTTTTAGGATTTTTCAACATTCGACTTCTAAAGAGTTAAATAAAGGGGGATCTGTTTTTTATTAATCGTCTATACATCTCGAACCCAATGGGCTATCGTCGTGATTTTAACTGCAATTAGAAACGTATATGACTGTCTAAGATGGGAATTCAAAAACTTAAAGAAGTTTTTTAATTAAGAGGAGAAAATATGTGAAATATGTTTTCGCGTTTTCTTCCATAGCTATAGAGTGAGTGAGTGAGTGAGTGGGTGGGTGGGTGGGTGAGTGAGTGAGTG